>CAMOHE010046111.1:0-41040 GCA_946598075.1 Artocarpus hirsutus
CATGGTAGCAACTATAAACTTTGTGCGGAATTATTGTGATGATAGATGAACAGACTATTGTCTTCCTTAATCAAATTACCTTTGTTCTTCAATGGGTTCTTTCTTTTCTTCATGATGATAATAATTCGCTCATAGGCCACTCATTAAACCCATGCCAAGTTAGTGGCCTATGAGCTTTCCATAAACAGATCACTTAAAATTACTACAACAAATTCAAGATTATACGACATTTATTTAACAACATTCTCTCAAAAACTATCGTGATAAAGTAAAAAAAAGAGGAGAGTTACGCCAGTGAAGACGAAAACTATCGTGGAATGGGTGGCTTACCATGACAGTTTTCTCATGGTAGATTCCCCACATACCACGACGGTTTTTTAAAAAACCGTCGTGGTAGGATGCATATTATACGACGGTTTGTATAAAAACCGTTGTGAAAGAAGGTAAGCGAAAATTAAAAAGCCCACCCTTACCACAATCAGCAAAATTTTAAAAGACCCGCTAACTCTCTCTTTCTTATTTGAATTAGCATTCAAACTCAACCATTTTTTCTCTAAACCCAATCCTACCTCTCTCTTTACCATTACCGTCGTCACTATCGTCTTTGCCTCGATCCAACATGTTGCCGTCAGCCTGAAGGCCTCCACAATCTGCGAGCTCGTTACCATCCCTCATTTGTGAAGGTTTTTCTCTTCAAGTGTCCTCTCTTTTAGCTTGTCACCTCCATGAACCCACCATGGCCCACGTTCGACCGCCGTTTAGAAAAATTTCGTTTCTTTTTTTATTGTTTAGTTTTTTTAAAAAAAATTAGTTATATAATTTTAGTTATAATTATTTATGGTTTGTATATGTGTTTGTGTATGTGATGCTCACTACAGTTTGATGAACTCTCTAAATATTCTTCTCTTTGAGCTCATTACCTCCATGACCCCGCCATTGCCCACCTTCGACTGTCATTTGGTAACTTTTCATTTCTTTTTTTATTGTTTAGTTTTTTTAATTTTTGGTTATATTGTTTTAGTTTTAATTATTTTATGGTTTTTGTGAACTAATTTGTTTTAGTTGTTTAATTCTAACTTTAATTTTGCTTTTAGCTTTAATTTCTTTCTATGCATTTATGTATGTGTTTGTAAATATGATGCGCACTATACAATTGATGAAAATCTTCTATGACCATCATAGCAATTATTTATATTTTTGTTGCTTAAAACTCAGTAACAATCAAGGCCTTGTATTTGTAGATAACATATGGGACTGGCCATCTTGTGAAAAATTAGAAATTATGGTAATTTTTTTTATTGATGATTGATCTTCCACAACGGTTTTTACTAAAAACCGTTGTAAAAACTATACCTTACACAACGGTTTTTACAAAAATCATCGTGGAAGGTAAAAATTAACCAAGATTATACGACAGTTTTTATTGAAAACTGTCGTATAATCTATACATTCCACGACGGTTTTTTAAAAAACTATCGTGATAGCCTCTTATAGAACACACTTAATACCTACCATTAGCGACATTCCATGACGGTAAAAAACTATCGTGAAAAGTCTCTTTAGTACCACGACGGACGATTTCACGACGTTTTTTAACCGTTGTGAATGCTTTACACTACGGTTTAAAACCAATGTGTAATCCTCAATTTTTACTGGTGAATAGCCCATTATAATCAAATAGTCATAATATAATTGTTATATTAAATATGTTGCCCACAACTTAATGGGAAACTTAAAATTTTTCAATAATCTCCTACTTGGGCTACATATAACTCCTTAAACAATTATATCATAAGTTCCTTAGGCGTACAACTTTATGCTATTTATCTTCATACTGCACTTTAGTTTCAATCTAGTCCATCTCCTATATTAGTATGGAATCAAAGCAGCTTTTGTTACATAAAATCATAACTAAACCTTCAATGGTCACCATACCAACTTATTCAAAAGCGAAGATCAAGTATGGATGAGTAACATTGAAATTGCATGTAATGTGATCTCAAAAATGTCGATTTCAACTGGTCCTACTTTGATCTTTCATGAGATCAATCCAAAATCTACGCAAACAACAACATATAGAAAATAAACAAATTAAGATAAACCATAAATCATCAATTTTATTCTACAGAAAATCAAAAGGCAAACATAAAAATGTTTAAGTAAAATATAGGACATCCAAAATAACTCCCACTAAATAAAAGTATCATCAAATAAATCAACACTCATATGAGCAGTGTGCTCACGAAAGACCTTAGGTGGTAAACCCTTTGTTAGCAGATCCGCTAGCATGGAGTTTGTCTCTATATGTTCTATGAAAACTTGACCACTCTAAACTCTCTCCTTAACAACTAGAAACTTGATGTCCATATGTTTTGACTTTGTAGAGCTTATGTTGTTGTTGAAATATAGCACTGCGATTAAGTATCGCAATATATCTTTAATGGCCTTTCAATGCCACCTACTACACGTAGCCCATTGACAAATGTCTGCAAGTATATCTTATTATTAGATGGCTCATAACATGTTATGAACTCAGCAGCCATGGTTAAAAAAGCTATGAGTGTTTGCTTAGCACTTTTTCAATAATATAGCTCCTTTAACAGCATATAAACATAGCCTGGTGTGGAAAGCTTATTATCTTGGCATCTAGCATAATCAGAATCAGAATACCAGATGATCTCCAAACTGTCTGATATTTGATAGTAAGTACAAAGTTTTTTGTTCTCTGCAAATAACACGTAACCCGTTTGGCTACCTTCCAATATTCCATACTTGGCTTACTCAAATATCTGCTCAATACTCCCACTATAAAATCTATATTTAGACGTGTACAAACTTGAGCATGCATTGGACTTCCTATTGCCGACATATAAGGAATCTTTTATATCTCTTTCCTTTCAATGTCATTCTTGGGGCATTAACCGAGACTAATCCATTAGCAACGAGCATATCTCCTAATGAACAATTCTTCATGTCGAATCTACTTAAAACCTTTTCGATATAGTTCTTTTGTGATAACCCAAGAATACCTCGAGAGCAATCTCACAGTATCTTTATGACTAATATAAAAGAGACATCCTCAATATCTTTCATCTCAAAATTCTTTGTTAGAAATCTCTTGATTTCATGCAATAAGCCTATATCGCTACTAGCAAGCATAATATCATTGACATATAAAATCAAAAAGATAAATTCTCCCATTGAACTTGTGATATACAAAGTCATCAACCACATTTACCTCAAAACCATGTGAGGTAATTACTTCATAAAACTTGTGATACCACTAACAGGAAGCCTATTTGAGACCATAGATAAATTTATTTAACTTGTAGGCCATAGACTTTAGATCTTCAGATACAAAGTTTTCTGCCTAGATCACTTAAATTGTCTCATCAATGTGTCTATTGAGAAACGTTGTCTTGACATCCATATGATGTAGCTCTAAATCAAAGTGAGCCACAAGTGCCATTATTGTCTTAAAAGAGTCTTTCGATGAAACAAAAAAAAAAGTGTCTTTATAATCTGTGCTTGTATTTTTAAGTGAAACCTTTGGTGACTAGATGAGCCTTATATCTTTCGACATTGCCTTTTAAATCCCTTTTGTTTTTAAATATCCATTTGCAACCAATGGGCTTTGCTATTTTAGGTAACTCAACAAGATCCCAAACGTCATTGTCTTTCATGGATATTATCTCATCTTATATAGCACCCATATACTTTTGACAATTTGAATTTTGTAAAGCTTGTTTGAAGTTGATTGGATCATCTTCCGTTAAGCCCACATCAACTTCATGTTCTTGGGAAAGATGATATAATCATTCACAATTGAACTTCTCCTTGCTCTAGTGGATTTCCTTAATAGCACTTCTTGATGTTGTTAAGTTTATTATATTGGGGCATTAAGAAAAACCTCATTGTTGTCTTATTCTAGAACAATGTCACAAATAGGAGCTTGATCATTGTTGTCTTGTACCAGAGTTGCAAATTAAACAATGATAGGAATAAAAGCCTGACTATTGTCAATAGCAATTTCTTCTTCAAAGATAACATTCCTTCCTTTATCTTCCTCTCTAAACTTGACATCATCAAGGAATCTTGCATTTTCCATCTCAAAGAAGGACTTGATAGTGGGATCATAAAACTTAAAGCCTTCAGAATGCTTAGCGTATACAGTGAAGTAACAACTAACCATTCTTAAGTCCAGTTTCTTTTCATTTGGCCTATAAGGCCTTGTCTTAACTAGACAACCCCAAATACGTAAATACCTTATGCTAGGCTTCTTTTTTGTCCATAACTTATAAGGGGTTTTAGCTACTGCTTTGCTTGAAACCCTTTTAAGGATATATGCTACAGTCTTTAATACTTCTCCCCTAAGCGATTTAGGTAAAGAAGAATGACTAACCATACTTCTTACCTTATCATTAAGTGCTCTTTTTCATCTCTCAGCAACACCATACATACTGGGATTGCCCGACATTGTATATTGTGGGACAATTCCACATTCCTTTCAGAAGAAGGCAAAAGGTCCTGGATGTTGTTCTCTTGATTTATCATATTTATTATAGTATTCACCACCACAGTCAAATTTGACAGCTTTAATTTTCTTACTAAGTTGAAGTTCAACTTTGGCTTTAAAAGACTTGAAAATGTCCAAGGATTGAGACTTCTCATGCATTAAATATAGGTAAGCATATTTTGAGTAGTCATCTATTAACATAATGGTCCATAGATATGAGTATCTATAATTTTTAAGACGTCTTTACATCTGTAGGCACTTAATTTTCTTATATTTGTCTGTTTCCCCTTGATGCACTCAACACAGACTTAAAAGTCTGTCAAATCTAAGGGCTTAAGAATTCTGTCGAATATAAGTCTCTGAATTCTTTGTTTTTAGATATGAGCTAAACACTTATGCCATAAAGTGACAAAATCCTTATTTAATTTACGCATTATACTATATATACTAGTATGCAGAATTTCATTATAAGAATTAACATTATCAAGCGTATAATGATTACTAATTAAAGAATAATAAGATTTGAATTTTGAAAAAGACTAACTTTATTATTTCCAAATGAACAAGAACAATCGGATTTGTTCAAACTAGAAATAAAAATTAAATTTCGTCTAAAAGACATTGTAATACAAGTCTCATTCAAATCTAAATAAACGTCAGTCTTCAACAATAATCTAAAGTTTCCAATAGCTTTAACTACAACTTTATTGCCGTCACTCACAAAGATGAATCTTTTAGCATCACTTGATGGTTGACTCCACAAGCAACCCTGCATAGACATAATTATGTAAGCAGTAGTACCAAAGTCTACCCACCAAGTATCTTTAGATATAGTGTTACAACCTACCTTATTACGGGCTGTGCTTTGACATTTTCCTTATGTATTTATGAAAATTTTGAAAATACTTTTTTTCTTTTTTAAAATAACCTTAGTAGATCACACATACATACTCAAACTTCTTTTCGTAATCATACATATATATATATATATATATTAACTTTCTTTTTTATATTATCATATATTTTACAGCCCAAAAGAGGTTTTATCTTACTAAGCCATGCTATAACTTCATATACAACAAGTTTCAAAATAACTTATTATATATAGCAAATAGAACAAAACCGTGGCGGTGTCCATACCTTGTCTGCACATCACTCATATTGTGATATAAAATTCATTTTATGGATATTATTTACAAATTTTTAAGCATTTTAAGCTTATAAAATCTGTATTTGGCAATATTCAACATTGCATCAATTCTATACTGAAATTTTCTTGTCAACAGTGTTCATTTTATCTTATTGTAATTTTAACAAAAATATGATTTATAAGAATAAATTCATTAATTAAATCCAATTAAATATTGAATCTTGTTAATGAATTTCCCTTGGTCATTACATATAGAACCTAAATTAACTTCAGAACAAACTAAAGCAAAAAGCTTACCCTTTATTACACACCAAGCGGCATATTTGAAACACTCTTTCTTCATGTGTCCTCCCTTCTTGTAGAAGTAAGAGGTAAATTCCTCATTTTGCTTCTTTTGTTTCTTCTGTTGAGGTGTTCCTTTTGCAACATCCTTAGCTCTCTTCTTTTTTTAGTTGTAAAAGGATGCTAAGTGAGCACTTTCAGTCTTATCTCACTGAAGCCTTTCTTCTTCCTACACATCGTGAGACATAAGCTCATTTAAAGTCTATTTATCCTTTTGGGTATTATAACTCACTTTGAATTATCTATATTGTGCAGGAAGAGATATCAAAACTAAGTGCATGAGCAAGTACTTTTGAAGCGAGGTGAGACGTTTCTATGATATACTCCCTTATGTTCTCTTTTCCTTTATACTTCATAGAAACGAGTTTAGCCAAAAGGTCACTCGTTTTTTGATTTTTCATTCTTAGCAAAATATTACTCTATTTCCTTAAAGAACTTTTTAGTATTATTGCTCTCAGTAATAGAGCCCTAAAATACCTCCAGAATGGAGCGTTTCATGATCATTAGACACATACAATTAGAGTAATCCTACGTCTCAATTTTAGTTTCATTTAGGTTTTCATAGTGGAAGTTGGTCGCTCTGTCCTTAGCACAATGTTTAAATCCAAACATTCGAGAGCGATTTCTACATTCTTTTTAGACCTTAAAGTTTGTCCCATTCAACATTGGATATTATTGACTTGAGCAGAAACATTTGTAATAGTAGCAATAGAAACTAAATAGAGAATAAAATAAAACAACATATACACATTAAAAAACATATCATAATAAAACAAACAAATAACATAACAAAACAAAATTAAGGAACCCATCTAAAGAGACCTAGCACAACATTGATGTCTAGTCTTTGGACATAAATATCAACTGTAAGTGATACTCTCAACATATTAATCAAATATTGACAATAAACCCTGTCAAACAATAGCCTTTCTTTGTACCAACAATTGCCCACACAAGAAGCTTTATAATTATCATATATTTATTACTATAGGTGTGCCTGCTATTTGGTCAAATGGTAACTTTTGGGCCAGTCACAATATGCATAAACAATAAACACACAAACATCTTTATACTTTTAATTGAATTCATCTACGCAATAGAGGTTACTTTGTCAACATGTTGTTTCAATCAAATTTAATAAAAAATATAAGACATAAAGTGTGCAAATTATAATCTTTAATTATAATTAAAGCAATTTTCTTGAATTTTTTTTTCTTGTTAATAATATCACACCCATCAGAGTGTTACAGTGCCACCCCACTGACACCGTGGCACTACAACATTCTGTCCGTAACGCTAAGCGAAATCATCTGGACCACCGCAAGTGAAACACCCGTAATTTTTCATGTAACGGTTAATGATAGAATTTAACGATGTTAAGCATTTTCTTTATGATATAATGTTACTGACCATTTATTTAAATATTATGACAAGTAACGATCACGTAGAATTAATGTGCTTAAAGTGTTCATGTCATTTTATAGTGTATGAATGCTAAATATTTAATTTTTTATTTATGTAACTTTTCAAGTGGCTATTTAGCAGGTTGAATTTATTTTCTAGAACGGTAGAACGGCATGCTGAATTAAACCATCGGTAGGTTGAATGCTGCTAATGAAACATCAACAAATAATTTCAAAGTTGTGGCACTGATGAGTAATTTAATTTATTGTGAAAATTTTGAATAATTGGTATATTCTTATCTCTTTCCTTATCCAAATTAGTGAAGGTTTGACTTTTAAAAAGATGATTAAATTTGTGATAGGATTTCCTAATTTAAAAAGATGGGATTTGATAGTTTGAGCAAATCTTGGACTTTTTACTTATCCCTCTCTATCAAACATGCATAGATATCTCATTTTTTTCAAAAAAATCTGCTACAAATTAGAAAAGGCTATTTTTTCTTTATTCATATCACTTTCATCCTTCACGTAAATTTTTTTCTCTCTCTCTCTCCCTCTATATCGCTCTCTTTCTCTAAAAATCCTCTCAAACACCCTCTCCTTCTTTCTCCACATTTTCTTCCCCTTCTCTCTCTTATTTTTCCTACAAAGAATTGAATGAAATATTAGGTTTTCTTTTGGGTAAATTCAAGGAAAGTTTGAGAAGAATCGTTTTGAGGTAAGAAATTCGTTCCAGCCTTATTCTTGAAATTATATTTTCTCTGTGATCCAACCTCCATAACTTTATCTGTGGATGTCCGTTTACTATGAAATTTTACTATGATGCTTATGTATGTGTTATGTGATGTTTCTCAAAATTTCACGCCATTTGGATTTTTCTATGTTGAGACATTGAATTTTTATTCTCTTCTATTCATGTTTTATCTGTGTTGATCGGTAATGATTCAGCATAAAGGCAGTCTTTGTTAATAAGGCAAATGAATTGTGATTTGACTGAAATTTTGTAGAAATATTCTACAAATGTTAGGTTATGATTTGGAAAATTTCGTAGTGATTTGATAAATATTTGATATGTTCTTGAATTCTCTTTAAGATAGGTTTTTATGGCTATCTGATCAGTAAATTGTGGACTACTTGTTTGTATGGCCTTTTTGTACGATCAAACGAATTTGTTTGCTAATGAAAATTTTTGTGGTACTGTATTTATATGTTAATAGGTTGTCATATAATTTTAGGGTCAAAGTAGTTTTATTTTAATTATTTGAGTATGATGAATATGTGTTGCTCACTGCCTTATGTGTTTAAGGTTTATTTTGTCTCTAAATTCTAATGCATGTTTTGAATTTTTTTGAATTTATATGCAGCTAATTTTTAGATATGTTATAGTTCTAAGTGTCTATTGTATGCATAATTTTTATGAAATTATTTTAGGATATAGATAGTTTATTTTATGAATGTAAGTTGGGGCTGCTCATTGTTTTGTTATTGTTGGTTGATTTTGTGTTGTGTATTGTGTGACTTATTTTAGTTATCTAGCGAAATATTTATGGCTAAAGAAAAATTAAGGTAATTCATATATATGTAATTATGTCCCTACAAAATTTCATGCCTTAATTGTATATGAATTGTGAGTTATTGAATTATGAATACATAAGGGTCAGACGGGTATTAGTATTGTAGTTTTTGCATGAATATTTATAAGTTAGTAAAGTGTATTTGTGTTCTTGTATTTCTTGAGACGGAAGT
Organism: Artocarpus hirsutus; assembly: GCA_946598075.1. NCBI lineage: Eukaryota > Viridiplantae > Streptophyta > Magnoliopsida > Rosales > Moraceae > Artocarpus > Artocarpus hirsutus. The sequence continues at coordinate 9,158 of CAMOHE010046111.1, forward strand.
ATGGAAAATGTCATATGGTTTTGGATGATTTCTTGAGAATGAGATTTATTTTTATTTGGATATGGATGTATGACATAAACACACCAAAAAGTGAGCACATCGAGGCTACGGTGACATCATCTAAGATAAGGTTTAAGTAAGCAAGTCAAGTAAGTTCATGCTCACCTGCAACATGATAAGGTTTATGAAAAGTTTGAAAGTATGTTCGTGATGATTTTTATGGTGATTTCTGTAACACCCGAAAATTTTTAATTTATTAAAAATGCATTAAGTTAAGGATTATACGAAGATAAAAAATATAATTTAAGGAAAAATACTATATAATAACATGAAAAAATTATACAGTATTAGAATAATACAGTGTGAGAAAATACATCGATAAAGTTATATAGTATGAAAATTACACTGCAAAAGTAATACAGTGTAAGAATTATACTATTTAAGGTCATGTAGTACATAATTAGACTGTGTAGACCACAAGTCTTTTTATAAAAGTGAACAAAAAAGAAAAATCCAAAAAAATATCAGCTCTTTCTCTCTCTCCTCAAATCTCGGTCCAAGATTTTGGCCTCTATTTTTGACACCTCTCACACCATTAGAAAGCTCTCGTCAAGCTGCATCTAACGATGTGCCATGCCACCCAAAAAGCCGTCGGAGGAGGCCACATGCGCCACCCAAAGTGGCAGAGAAACCCATTTTTTCTCGACGTGATTTCTCCGCCGTTCGACCACCAATCGACATGATCTTGGTGTCTATAGACTCAACATGAAGAGGGGAGCAAGATGGTACCACTCTCCCAGCTTGATTTTGGCCGAAAAAGCCTCTCCAGAGCTGCCCCGTCTCTATCATCGTGCCCCTCATAATTTTTGACGTCACCGGTGACGGTGAAGCACACCGCCGCCACCATCCCATTCAATGAGTGACGGGGAGTGAAACCCCTCACTCAATTGCACGGTTGCGTCGCCCCTTGCCAAAGATAGAGGACACCTGCCACCGCCGTCGTGGGTGAACTTGGGTTCATCATTTCAGGCCGTGTTGTGCCAAATTGAGGGCACAAACACCTTCAAAGGGTTGAGAGGAAGAAATTTGTTTCCTCAATTGCTCGAAATGACTGCCGATCAAAGGAAAATAACCAACGCCACCGTGGGCCATCGTGAGCACCACAGATTCGTTGTTTCGCACCCTGTTGAGAGACGCCAATGGGGGGAAATGCTCAAACTGCCACGGGGAACGAATCCCCCAACTCAATTTCATGGTGTCTCTGCCGGAGATAGGAGATCAGAGCCACCGATTTTGGCCGATAAATTCATCCTTGATTTGAGTAGATGAAGGCCGAATTGGGTAAAATTGACCCTACCAATCAACTCAGAAGGGTTGATTTAGGTGGGGTAGGCTCGAGCTCAGCCACCAACGGAGCCAATGGCGCCGATCAACCGTCGGTCAACGGCCATATTGGGTTTTTTTGATCTGGACCTCTGATCGACGATCTGAGACCGTCTCTCAACTTGTTTTGACGCTCTAAACGCCATGGTGACTTCCGTTTGAGCTAATTTTAGTCTGGTGAAAATCATCTGGTACCGACTTTACGTAAATCGAGGCAATTTAAGCTGCAATAACGGAGTCCAGAATGACATTTTCAAGAATGTATAATCTCCAGGAAGCATTCCTAGCTATTCACGGTCGCTCGAGGAGCACTACAAAGGATGCTTTGCATATTGTAGATACAACGAGGTACAACTTGACTCTCTTAGCTTGGAGTCCAAGTAAGCAAGAATCTCGCCTATAGTATGAATCGTTTTAAAATAAATTGTTTTATATGCTTTCATAAAAATTTATGAAAATGCATGATTAGTGATTGTAACACTGTTTTATGTGAGAATAGGTTTTATAGAGTTACAAAAATTGACCAAAAACCCGTTAAAGGTAAAATCATCATTATCAAGGAAAATGCTAAAACGGAGTCAGACACTCCAATTTAGCATAACGTTCCTAAACAAAAAATGTTTCGTAATATGTTAAGTAATGAAACCGCCAGTGAGACGAGAAATTTAATTAAGGGACGCTTAAGAATAAAAGTAACCTGGTAGGCTACAAAGTCAAGTAAACAAAGAAAGGTAACTCAGTAGGTTACAAGGTTAAAAGAAAAAGTAACCCCGGTGGGTTACAAAGCTAAGTGAAAGAGAAGGGTAAGCTGATAAAGTATGAAACATACGTTATTTTAACGGGTATGATTTTTCACTTTAGTATTTTTACCAAGTCTTCGTAGTAAATATTTAAAACTTACCTATGACTTATCGCTTCTACCAACCTTGTCCCGCTACATTAATGTTTAATAAAGTAGCCTCATTCTCATTTGAAGACATAGAATTAATTCACCTTAACTACTTAGAGACATAAAATTAATTCACCTCAACTACTAGGAGACATTGATATATTTTATCAATCACCTTGTTAATGCTTCCTTCATCTTCTTCCACAACTTGCCCCATTTGCCCCCTCAATTATGTTGGCATTATTTGCTAAAAGTCTCCATGGGAGAGATGATAATAGTTTCTTTTAATGCTCATTTGTTTCTTCCTATAACTTTCCCCATAAACCTACAATTATCTCCCGTTTCTCAATTATTTTGATGCTTATTTTTTCAACCATCACTACTTTCTTCTCTAGTTTCTCATTATCTCCTTTCTCACTTCAATTTCTAACTAAAGACATAAGGCACAAAGCTCTCTTTGTAGCTAGTAACTATAATTCCCAGCCATGTTTGAAGCCATTTTGGAGTCAATTTAAGCTTGATTTTTAACCCAAACTTTAGTATTTTTCAAAAGAGTTTTGAGATAGGTTTTCTTTAATTCAAACTTGGCTTTAGTATGTATTTTCTCCATATTTAATGCATGATTTTTGTGTTCTAAGTTCATGCAAATTTCTAGTTATGTTAATATGCATATTTGAGCATTTATGAACAAAAACTTGAGTCTTGGGTTGAAACCAACAACAAACCTTTATTTTAGTTTGATAGCAATATTACAAACGTGCTAGAAATGTTTAAAACTGGTTTTCATAACTTTAAGATTGATGTTTTAAGGTTTTAAGCTTGAAAAGCAAACTTATGCATGTTTTCCTCACTATCTGCAAGAAAGGCTAGAGATATGGTTTGATGATGATTTTAGTATAAAACTCATGAAAATATATTTATTATGATTATATAATGCATGCTGCCTATTTTGGAATGGTTTTGAAATTTTGAATAAGAATTATATGCTTTGGGTTTAAGAAAAACTTAACATTCCATAAACATTGTATTATCTCTATGAGTAGTAGCTCTTTCTTGAAATTTTGGTATTAGATGAAAATGAATTTTGTAAATTGGTTTACATATTTTAAAAGTAGACATTCTAAGCTTTCCAACGAGCTACCATGAGCTTAAATCGGAGTTATATTTTATTTTTTATGAATTTTTCAATTCTCGAGTTGGAAACTAGTAAACCTACCAGTGACAGTATACCACCCGTCTACTTTAAGTAACCCATCCAATAACCCATGTGCTAATTGTAGATAGTGAACTCAACTTTGCTCACCTTCTAATCCCTGAATGTCTTGCAACTTTTCCAAAACTATCCTAAATGATTTATGAATCATATTAGAGACTAAAATATATAGATTTACACTTAATTCATTTATGGATGTGGTTATATATTATGCTTTAGTTTTAATTTTCCTTATGCACACCTTAGGATCAAGGGTGTGTGGAGCTTACGTTAGTTAAAATTTTGAGATTAAAAGATTATTGAGAAGCTTGGAAGGTAGGATTCTATTACTCATCTTTTGTAAGGTTTTTATGGAATTAAAATTGATTATTTTACCACAAGATATATGCATCTATGTTGAACTGCTATTATATGAGAATCACATATGAAACTATGGCATGAACTCGCCCTGTATTAATTAGCAAGGAACATAATGAATTAACATATGTTGTTATAAATTGGGAAGCATGGTTAGGAAAATTGACTCTATAAATAATGATGGAACATTGAGAAATGATGAGATGTGAAGAGGGCGGCGGTTACATCCTTGGGCACGAATACCCTAAAAGGTAAAATAGGGGAGAGGTGATGATACTCCATTGGGTCGAAAGTCCCAGAACACACTGTACATGAATCGACTTGGTGAGGACTCAGGGCTTGATGTCCCCCCACTAGAATACCCTTAGAATGTTTGGAGGGTGGCCAAGCACGCCCATTTGGATTTCGATAAGTTGAGCGTTATTTTATTTAATGTGGATACCTAGGAATAACAATGAATTGTAATATTTGTATATATGTATAAGTGTGAAACTTGGTAATGATTAACTATGGTATCCACAAAATATGATCATAATAAATCTCATAATCTGGTTTATGATGTAAATTAACTAGCCATGCAGTTTTAATGTGGTAATAAATAAAACCTTAAGGTGAGTAATGATTTTTCCTAGTGGGCATGTCGATGCTCATCCCTATTATATTTACATCTCTCAGGTAGAACTCAGTGTAACTTATCTGACGAGGAATAGGCAACAACACTGTTGATTTCGTGTTGAAAGATCTTTGTTTAATTGTAACTCGTCTAGATTATGTAAGATTCGTATTTCTTTTGTGATGGTTGTGTTAAGTTATTTGGGAATTGTACTATAGTGATGATGACTGTATTTTAAATATTTGGTGCTACACTAAAAACTGTGGTTTATATTTTAAATGTTTATTTTTGTTTAAAGACCCATGGGTACTGTTTAATAGATTTAAATAATATTGAATTTAAGTTTGTTTTTATTTATTCAATACTGCTAACTCCCACATAGGGGCGTTATAGAGTACCAAGTTAAGTTAAGAGGAAATGAATGTTTAATGTTTACATTTTATGATAAATCGAGTAGATTGATAAAAAGAAAGTTAATTAATGAGTTGGCTATCGTATGATCAGGATACGGAAGCCGACTAATGGAAGGAAAAGGAATGTGACAGGAATAGAATAGAGAACGCTAGAGCATAATCTGGGTAAGTTTCAAACCTCACATACAGCATGAAGTAAATGATTTTTAAATATTTATGTATAAGCTTGTAAATGAGTTTGCAATTATTATGCAAGTTTCTTTTAAAGTATGTTTGCATTTATTATGCAAAAAGTTTCATAGATTCAAAGTAAGATTGGCAATGAATTTGCAACTATTATGTTTAAAGTTGATTTGCATATTGATATGCATAATGTTTTAAAAGTTCAAGTTATGATTTTCAAAGTATTTAAAGTATTTTTTACATTTTGACAATGCATAATATTTTATAGTTTAAGTTATAAGTTTTATGATGCATTTGTTATGCAATAAGTTTTCAAATAGAAGTTGTAATTTGCAAAATGTGATCGCATTATAAGTTGCATTTGTTATGCAAAAAGTTGCATTTGTTATGCAATAGATTTTACAGTACAAGCTATGATTTGTAAGTGTGTTGCATATGATGTGATTGCATTGGATGTGCTCACCAAATTTAATAAGAATGTGACGTAAAGATAAAAAGGAAGTGCCATACCAGCCTCCTAGTTGTGAGGTGATGAAAGTAAAGTCAAAGTTTGACCTCCTAGATGTGAGGTACATGACCTCGAAGTTCGATGGTCTCAAGTCTTCCGCAAGGGAAGCATCATGTTTATGATCTCATGATTAATGAGTTGATACGAACACTAAAGTAAAATAAGGAAAGTGAATGTAAGATAAGGAAAGATAAGGAAAAGGATAGAAAGTTAAAGTAAGATAAGGAAAGTTAAGAAATGAAGATAGAAAGTTAAGTAGGAAAAGAATGTTCATAAGACACTCATAATTGAAGTATATAATTGAGCATAAAGGGAAACATGTATTTTGATTTTTCTTGTTTCCTTTGTTATGAAACATTTATATGCTATGGAAAACATTCTGAGGAATGTTTTATATTAAGTGTTTATGAAAACATAAATGATGTTTATGAAGAGCAATCTAAGGATTGTTTTATGTTAAATATTTTATGAAAGACGTTTATGAAAAAAGTTACAAAAATGCTTCATTAAAACGTTTATGAAAAACGTTTTATAAATGTTTTATGAAAAATGTTTATGAAAACGTTTATAAAAAATGTTTCAAGAGAAAGGTTTTTATGAGAAAAGATTTAAAGTATGTTTTAAATGTTTGTGAGTTTATGTTTGAACTTACTGAACGTAAGCTCATAAAAAAGTTTCTTCATGCTATAGGTAGCCTTACGGGTGACCAGTAGGACCTGTTAGAATAGCTGGGTGCTGCGGAGGGTAGATGCGAAGATTTAGGTATGGATACCACCATGGTTTTGCTTCCGCTACTTAAAGAAAAGGTTTTCCATTGTTTAATATAGTATTTTCAAAGTTTAAAGAAAATGAGAGAGTTTTAAGAAGTGTTTTCAAAGTTTTAAGATATATTTTATGAACTGTTTTATATAATTATAAAGTTAAGATTTAAGATATGTTTTAGAAAACATTTCTTATTAAGCTTTAAGAAACGATTGAAATGGTTTTAAAGGCAAATATTGAGCGAGGTCTCAACTTGAATAGCAACAAAGGTTGCAATAGTTTTAAGTACGTTTTAAAGAATGTTAAAGAAAAAAAAAACTTAATTTAGTATTTTTCTTACTAAGTAAGTAAGATTACTGTTTAAGTACGATGTTTAATAAAAGTAAAGTGACTGCCCGAAAAGGCGGGTTGTCACAATTTCTATGATGGTTTTATTTAATGTTTTATTATGAAAGTTTTTGATGCATAAAAAGGTTTAATATATGTTTTGATGATGAGCTATTTCAAAAATCAAAAGTATATACGGATAAATGTATCACCTAAATAAGTGTTACACACCTTATGTTTATGTCTATGTTTATGATGTCCAAAGTTGGACTTGTCATGTTTGGTTTGGGATTAGTTACCCCTCTCCTCTCATGGTGGTGCGCCTACGATGATGATAATGGTGCAACACTTAGGCCCCTAAAGATAAAATGAATGAAGTTTTAATGTGGATAATGATAATGAAAGGTATGTTCTACGTGAAACTGTTCCAAGTGCACTATTATGTTAATGATGATTATGATTATGATGTTTTATAAAAGTGTCAATAAAATGTTTTAAGTTGTGAGATAGGAAAGAGAGAACTAAGCTTTTGCTTACTTAGTTTATGATCATGTTGCACATAAAGGCAAGAGGATCATGGAATAGGATGAAGGTAAGGACAGGCGTGTGAGCAAAAAACGATAGACTGAAACGAAAGAACGCCAAGATATAAAATTTTTAAAGTTTCTAAACTATGTTTTTATTTCTTTGTATGTTAAATTTCTACACTATTAAGTAAAAAAGACTTATTTTATGTTATCTTGATTTTGTAGAAGATCGACCATTTGATCACCATTGATCGGCCCTGTCCTACTGATCTAAGTGTTTTAAAACCCTAGTTTTGTAGAGCCTCGGACGGCTTGTCGGTGGTTGAAGTTTGGACTGCCGGTTATGTTCGGTCTACCGATATTCAAAGTTCGGCCTACTGAATTGTTTAAATAGATTTTAAAGTTTGTTTTAAATTTTATTTGAATTATGGTTTATTTAATTTAACATTGATAAACTATTTAAATAAATATAAAAAGGGTTTTGAAATAAATGTTTTAAAAAAATGTACGCATGGATCCTAGGATATGTCTAATAAACCTTACTTTATTTAAATGGTTTATCTCAAATATTGTTAACAAGGATGAATGTAACGATATTTGTGATGTCCAAAAAGGGACGTTACACATAGTGCCCCAATGGGTGTTGTGGTGCTTTGGTCTCTGTTTAGAGCATTATGATTTTTTTTTTTCTGCAAGTGCCTTCCGTCCATAGCGCCCTCCACAGGTGCCGCGATGCTGTGATTTTCACAGCAGCCTATTCGCAGTGCCGTGATTTTTTGCAGCCTCACTCGATGAGTGCCGCAACATTTCGTCTCGATTTTACGACAAAAATTCCATCCGAAAAATACAAAAATGCCAAAAATTTAATTTTTCTCACAATTCAATTCTGTAATCCTCAATAACTTATAATAATAACATGGATCATTCAAAACAACAATTCTTAAAAAAATATATATACAAGAATCATACTTCATACAAACAATTCAAAATTTTTCTATCCAAAAATTCCAAAATAAAGAAAAAATTGAAAACAATTTTTGTGAAACAATCCTAATAAATTAACATGATAATCACTCTAATTCCACTTGTTAGAAATCTTTAATCTAAACATTCTTAATTTTGTAGAACTCTAGAATATCAATATCACAGTCGTAGGATAATACCATGTAAAAATAATCAAGAAACTGTATTAAGGAAAAAGAAATCTATATCCATAGAAGTAACTATCAATTCTTATACAGAATTACTGTGATGATAGATCGACGGGTTTTTCTCTTCGTCATTCACATTACCTTTGTTCTTTAATGGGTTCTTTCTCTTCTTGATGGGAAAAGGAGCAAGCTAAGAGAATGATTTGATGTCTTGGGGACTATAACCTATGATGTCTCTGTATACTCTTCCACTAAGATCACATAAAAATTATTGGGTATCCATTCATTAAATTTATACCCGGTTAGTAGCCTATGGACTTTTTATAAATAGATTACTTAAAATAGCCCATTATAATTAAATAGCCGTAATATAATTGTTATATTGAATAATTTGCCCACAACCTAATAGCAAACTTAAAATTTCCCAACAATACAAGGAAGATAAATATATAACATAATATTGGTCAGTTATTAAAATGAGGAGTAATAGTTAAAAGATGAAGATAGAAAAAGGAAAGCAAAGGCACTAGAAGAAAAGAAAGGAAAATACCTAAATTATTCCTCAGACAACTTCTAATTCTTTACTAGTACTAAGTATGGCTTTTGATTTTACACTGCATGTTCCTATTATATATTTATGTATATATCCTCAAACTCAAAAATGAAGACGTCGATAATGCTGAGGTTGTCAAGGATTTGATTTATGAATAATGTCATAGTTATTATTGATGTCGACGGATATTAGTAAAAAATGGATATCTTAAGAAAAACTTATAATTTTTTTTTACTATTTTGCACAATGCTAAAAATAATCAGTAATAATTAATTTAAACTAAGTTAATAACATAAATAATACAATTTTTAGTCTAATATGAGAGTTATATTGCTTATTATAAAAGGATATCATCATTATATATTGATTATAATTCTAATATTATTTTACATACTCATTACAAATAAAGTACAATAATATAATAGACTGCATAAAAATTACTACCAAACATAATAAAAATACAAACTTCAAGTGTCTTCAATATTAAAAGGAGTTTTTAGCTAGTTGTAAAGAATTATGCAGGTTCCAATCTTGATTTAAGTAAAACATTTGGCAGGATAGTACTCTTAAATAGTTTTGGAGGTAATCATTGATGTGCCATATGTGTATTTATCAATATCTTCTTACTCTATCTATGTCAATACTTCAAAATATAGACATTGTCATTGAAATATCGACAATAACATGGGCTTTTTCATCATTACTTAAACTATAATAAAAGAGTGCATCTTTCGTGCGCTATTTATTTTGTCGTCGTCCAAAAAGACCCATTTTGGCCCCTTTTTAATCTTTTTTTTTATTTTTTTTTGTTTGCATTTTAATACTTTGTTTTTTTGTGTGATGATTTAATGCTCTGCACTTTTTTTTTGTTCTTTGTCTTTCTTTTTATTAACATATTTTTTAACTATTTTAGAGCTTTATTTGTCTACTATAGTCTTATAGTTGAATCTTTTCTTTTTAACTTCTTTTTCTTTTTTCTCTCTTTTTTAAAACTATTTATGTACATAATTTTTTCTTACAAACTAGTGTTTTATTTTTTCCGTTTAATTTTTCATTTTTTTTATATTTTACCTTTTTTATATCTTTCTTTCATACTTTTTTGATGTTTTACTATAGTCTTCATTTACTTTTTTTCTCCTTTTAAACTCTGTTTGTTTACATTTTTTCTTACCTTCAGTATTTTAATACCTTTTTCTCTTTCTTTCTTTTTTGACGTTTTATTTTATTTTTCTTTCTTTTTTTTTTGGTCTATTTGTCTAATGTAGTTACTTACTCCAAATGTTCTCCTAGCTTTTTTCTTTTTGTTCGTCTTTCATTGTTTATCTATTTTAACGTGATTGACCTCTCCCATAGATTTTTTAAACCTACAATATCAACTTTCTATCTAGAATAATCTCATTGTTTGTGACTAACTCTAACTTTGGATTAAAGGACAAAAACAATTTTTACTGGTTTGACAAAATATACCAAATCAAATTTTACTTGGTTAATATAATATACAATTTTTACTTGATAATTAATAAATTGTGGATTTTAAAACAAAATCTTATTCAATAATAACACATAGAGATTTTGAAAGAGATACTCATAAAAAACGATATTGAAAAAAATCTTTAAAAACTATATATTTGAAATAAAAAATCAAATTGTCACCCAGCCAAATCTTTTTTTTTAAAATATTTTTTTGATTTACTTGTTTCTTTTTTTTTTTTTAGTCTTTGTAAAACCATGTTGATTATACTCATGTCATATTTCGTTTAAAATAATCAATTTATTAACTATTGGATTCAAACTATACATTTTATGAATCTCAAGGTTGTTAGACTAAAAGTAAATGTCGATGGTCAAAATAAAACAAATGTACATTTTCATAGGTTATTTGCACAACTTTTTTTTTTTAAATCTTTAAGTAAAATTTTTCTCTCTCTAATCTTTTATTCATAATGTACATTATAAAAACTTCAATTACAACTTATATTTAAAACATCACTAAACTAGTGATATATAAAGACAGAATAAATATGATAAATGTTGAAGGGGTTCATATAGCTTTTTCTTCCGTGTAAGTCAATCTTAAGTTCTTATTGTTTGGGAAACAAAATCATAGTGATTGATTTGATTTCTTTTATTATAATGGCACATTAATTAACTTTCTGTAATAAAATTAGTCTTAGTCTATCACGACAATTAGCAATTGTCGTATCTTTCTTTTTTTTTTTTAGAATTTGAGCGAATAATATATTTATTATAATTTCACCGCATTCATTTTTCTTTTTCTTTTCCTATTTCTTCAATGACAAGAATGAGTTTTTCTTTCTCTCTCTTTTTTTTGTATAGTTTTATTAGACAAAAATTAAGAAATAAATAGGATAGTAACATATACGACTTGAAAAAAAAAAGTATAATATGTATGAATTATAAAACACGCTTTACCCTTTTGCAATTTAAATATTACCCTTTTTCATTAGTAATGCAACCTTGTTACTTTGTCCTCAATTTTTGAAGGACAAAAGAGGAACACCATTTTTTTTTTTTATTCTTTCTGCTGTAGATGAGGAAAGTACTTATTTCCTTGTGACAACTTGCTAATTCAATGTCACGCCTCCGGGTACGGGAAGTGACGTAGACGATTAATTTAGTTAATTAAATAAGGATTTAGTTAAAAACAGGGTTTTAGAATTAAATTTATAAATAAAAACGTGATAATTTTAAAATCGTTTATTTAGAATAAACAATTATAATATTCAGATAAATAAAGAGAACAAATAAAATAATTTAATATGAGGTGAAGTGAGTATGGGTCCCACTGGCCCACATATTGTGCACACACATAGTATTGACAACATTACAATACAACCACAGTCCAAAGAAAAGAGAGTTAAGAATTTACATGCCTTGAATTTCTATGATACAACCTACCAAAATCCTCTATTGGTCGTAGGTCCGGTCAGCGGACTCTTCTCCGATCCTAAGCTGATATCCACCTATGGGGTGAGATTTTAAAACAAGTAAAAATGTAAACGAAAGGCTCAGTAGGACTATATCTTTAAAACAAACAGATAAATAGTTTAATAGAACACTTCTTAATAAATAAAATAAAATTAAATAAGCACTTCCGTTTATCAAAAGTATATTGGAAACAGTTCATCAAAAGTACATGTTTATTAATTCAGGCAAACCATGATATTCACCACCCAAATGGCCCAGCTGGGTTTCGAGACTTACCCCCAAGGTCGTTCACTATACGACCCGATCTCTGATATGGCATCATGCCCGTATATCTTTTTATAATTAAATTTTCTATTTATCAAATATAATCATTAACATTTATTACGAGGTTTATTATGAAAACACCTCAATCTACTGTTTAGGAAAACAATTACAGAAAATCCTTTTTCAACCAATCATTGAAAACATTTTTTTTGTTAAAAATTCAGTTGAGGCCTAAACATTTAAAACTGGCTACCAAAGAAGGGGTAGAAGTCCTACCTCAATACTCGTGCCGGTGTCCCACAACATAATCCCGGTCCGCTATACGTTAGCTCCGCGGATCCACGCACAACCTTAAATGAAAACTAGGTCTATTAGTATCTAACCCGAGATATCCTAGGTTATTAAATCATCTCATGGTGTCCTAGTATGCCACTTAGGTTTATAAAACCATTTTATAAAGTTAGAATTTCAATCAGGGTTCAAAACAGTGAAAACGGGTAAAAATCACAAAAATTGCACTATGTCCGGTCGGCATGCCGGTGGCCTGGTTCGGCCGGCCAAACTGCACAGCTCGGCCTGCCGAAAATCCAAGTCCGGTCGACCGAACATTTCCAGGTTCGGCCTGCCGGTTGGATGAATCCGGCCTGCCAAACGCATGAATCTGGCCTGCCAAACTCAAACTTTGGCCTGCCGATCTGAAAAATTTTAGAAATTTTTACGCACAGGTCTTGGCTTCCCTGAGCCCAAATCTTCAAATATAACCTGTTTTCTCAATTCTCAGGCATGAATAATGATCATGAACAGTAGAAAAACATAGTAACTTACTTTTTTAATGGTTCAAAACAAATTTTAAACAAGATTTTTGAAAAAACCCGAAAATTAAAAAAGTTAGAAAAAAATAAAAAATCTTGATTTAAATTCGTTTTTGATGAAACAAAGTTTGCATTCTAGCTAATATAAGTTCATCTGACCTAGATTGAAGGTTCTCTAAGCTTAAAAAAGCTTAGATTTCAAAATGCAAGAAAAATTAAAAAATTAAAAAAGTTTAAAAATTTTGAAAACTAACCTTGGATTAAGCTTTGATTCGAGTTTGTAGTTGCTCAATCGCGTTCCCGAGCCTTCAATCCACAATCCTGAAGCTTGAAATCGAATTTTGATTAAAAAATTTTGAGAAAGAATGAGAGAGAATGAGAGAACCGAGAGACAGGGAGAGACGAATGAGAGAGGAGAGAGAGATGAGCGTGAGGGAGAGTGAGAGTAAGAGAGAGAGTGTGGTAAAATAAAAAGAGGGAAAGAGAGAAGTGGTTGCACAGGACTGTGTGCAACAGTACACTGTCTTTAAATCAAATTGCTTTGTTAAAATTCCAATTAACAATTAAAACAACTTAATATAATTTAAAATTATTAAAAGTAAAATAACACAAAGTTTATTAATTTTTACAAAATGATAAAATTGAGTTTAAAGCACTTATTATAACACACTAATCTACCATTTTACATTCTAATATCATTTAATTAATTTCTGGGGGTTACATTCAGATTGTTTGGACCATTTAATTAATCCAATTATTCCAGCTCCTTCCCAACTGACACTAAAATTTACCAAATTAGTTTCACTCTCAATTTTGAATTAGTGAGAATGTTTGAATTAGTGAGAATGTTGTATAGTTTGAATTAATGAATTACGAATACAAGTACAACTCCTGTTGATTGCCAGTCCTCGAAGAGGTTTGCTCAGTGTATCATACCAACATAAAACGACCATATAATATTAACATACGACAAAACCACAAAGTTACTGGAAAACGTTAAAGTTTTAAACCTTTCTTTCTTGACAAAATAAGATATTACAAGCATTAGATTTGTTTGTTTCATGAGTCGTTTTTCACAAATGTTTCATGAAACATTTTCATGAGCATATGATCTCGGTGCTAATTTCCCACAAACAACAGCTGCTCTCACCATTAACCAAACAGACAAGCGATGTAACAAGACACATCTATAATGAGATCCATCCAGTGCCTTGTAACATTCCCAATTTTCCAATCTCCATTATCCACCGACCAAACCTTGATATAGTATTAGAGAGCCGCCGACACGAGGAATGTACGGATTCTTTGCAAAAGCTCAGCTTTTATGGAGTCCGGAATGGATGCTGCGCAGGCAATGATAAGACACTAACTTGTTAGCGTTAAAACTAATGTTGACACACGTCCTAACAACTTAAGCTTTGAGAGATATTGGTAAACTAACATTAAACCAGTGAAGGCTAAGCGGAAACTACACTAACAAATGGTTTCAAATCTTTTATCAACTTGGTCATACCAACGTTTTTTTTGTATTAACACGCAACTTTTCAGTATTATTTCCACCTTATGGTAAACTTTTTTATCCTGTAATATTACATAGTGGGGAATAAGCTAAAGCTAACATATATGACGTCCAACTATTTAATTCCATCTTATGGTAAATTTTTTTATCCTTGACTACCATTATCTGGTCAATCAATTTTCTGTCTTCACAGGGGAGAGTTTGGAAACATAAACAAAGCTAGATTAATAGCGTGTGAAAAATAAGAGGCAGAGAAAAAAATCTAGAAGTGAAGCTAATGTGACTATTGGAAAACGAGTCAAATTTATTATTCTTTTGCTAAACTTAGTAATGACATGTTAGTCATAAAAGGGCACTACCATGAACATTCGATTTGTAAGCTGTAAGATGATTCTAGGGACACCAACTTTAAGACATTTTGAGTATCGTACAATAAGATATTCACTTGCTAGTTTCTTTCCCTTTTTCTTCCACTAAAATATAAACATTTGCAGAAATAACAATAGGTAAAAGATATATGAAAAGAATTTACTCAGACAAACAATTCTTAAATTACCCTTGTAGAACTTTAAAAGAAAAGTCATTGCTCACCTCTGCCCTTCTGGGTAATGACATGTACAAGGTCATCCACAGTAACATTATTCCTCCCTTTTTTCTTTACAAATTGCCTAAGTTTAAAAGGAAAAAAAAAAAGTTTAAAAGGGGAAAAAAAAAAAAAACACTAGATCATCATATACCCATAGTAAGATGATAAAGAAAAGGAAGAATTGGCTATTTACATGCAAAATTTTGAGGAGGGCTTTTACTTTTAAGATAAAAAAAAATTCCCATGCAAAGGAAGGGACGCCATGCATAAAATTTACATAAAAAATTAAAGGGATTTCAGTTTGAGTTATTGATGAAAGTTGTGTTGTCAAAACAAGTATATTACAAACAGTTATGATTGAAACTTCAATTTTTTTTTCTTAGAAAAAAAAAAAAAGAAGAAATTTCCAACACAAACATATTCATTAGTCCAAATCTCACTCACCGACTGCAAAGGTAGATTTGTTGTTAGACCAAAAGTTGAAATAGTACATTCTGAAGCAATCTCAAGTCTCAACTTCCAAATTCTATCTAAAACTTACCATAATTTGGATCAATAATCAGACAAAATTTTTGGAATTCAAAGACGAAGCCACTTTTGTCAATATAATCAAAGGTCAGACAGAATCAATGATCATGATTCGAAAGATTCTTACAGGGGTACTCAAAAACTTGGTCTTTGCCTGTTATCTTTCCTTCTCGTTTCCTCAGCTCCCGTAAAGAATGGCAACATCATCAGCTCTCGTTGCTTTCTCTTCTATCATTAGCAACTTCTATTTCAAATAAGAATAATGCTAGAGACACCAACTTTAATCCCAATTTTTTAATACCAATTGACATGGCATATAACTTGTCATTCTTTCGTTGCTTGGTGTTTTACTACTGATTGCATCAAAGAGTGACAAGACGGAAACTCACTGCCACACAAGTTGGTATATAAAATTTGAGATTAGAATTGTTGTCCTTAAGCAGTATTCTTCAAATAAAGCAGTCTAGTTTCTAATACCAATTAAATTAACTGCATCATTTAACTCCTAACCTCGATACTAATGATTGACAATCCCCAACACAGAAATTTAGACTTGTAAATTTGACATAGAACATGCTTCATGATTCTAATCTAAGGATTTATTTTTTACAAAGAAAAAAAAAACTATAGATCCTTAAAACGCATTATTGAAAGTCACGAATTTGGAAGCCATTCCATTAAAAGAAAAAGAGAAAAAAAAAATAAAACAGGGAAGCACCTGCAAAGAGCTTTCATTTCATCTTTCCAACCACATTCTATGAGCCTTTCCCTTAGAAGCTCCATTAACCGCTCCTTTTCGCCACTCTCTATCAACTGTACAAAACCCCCCACATTATACACACACAGATATATATATATATATATATATATAATTCAAAAAACAAAAATTCGAATTGATTAAGTAAATTTTAAAAAGAAAACCTTTATGTTGATGAGTTCCTGAAGCGTTGGCTCTTTTTCTGGATTTTCCACACCATCCGGCGTCGGAGGACGATTCACCGACTTCCTCCTTCAATTCAAAAGATTAAATTTTTATCCAAATAAGTAAAAATAAGGTTCCTTGGTTGAGTTGTTTATAGCACAAATTCCCAAAGAGATAAAAGCAACTTGAAGATTTTTTCCTTATTTCAGGATTTTATTTTTCTCTTGAAACAAACAAAGCTGATTAGAAAATTCTTTTAGTTTGGGGTTGAGAACTTACATGGTCTATTTGTGTGTACTGATTACTGTAATTAAGCTGAAGCCGAAACCGAAGAAGACCTGGTTTTCGTCTAATTGCGGGTGAGAGCTGGGAGGTGCGGATTAGATTATAAACCCAGAAGTACACACAGAGCTGAGAGAGACCCAGTCGAATAAATGGCATCATATGTTCACGAACGACGTGTCGTTTAATCAATTGTTTAAAGGCAACAAAACGATGTATCGTTTATCCCATAAGTAAAACCAATGTTAACAAATATATGGCGTTTTTATGCTACAAAGGTGTTTAGCAATCAACCATGAGCAGACTTTTTAGTCTAAAATATTATAATATATGAGAAATTTAGTTTTAACATGTGAGAGTTTTATACTATTTGTGAGCCAAAAATTTAATTCTAATCATGCTTATTCAACATTCTATGCTATATTATGTTAAAAAGGGGATTTTTTCTAAAAGACGTTTAAATTTATGTCGTTTGTGTTTGATCTACATGTCGTTTAAATTGTTGCGATAGATAATGTTTTCATGAGTCATGAATCGTTTAACAAGAAACAAACGACAATGTAGGTTTTCCGCTTTTTTATTTTAAGAATGACGTTTCGTTTCATTAAACAAATGCCATGCCGTTTGACCCATGCCAAGGACATGGTTTATAACTTCACACGAAGTTGGCTTTTCTACTATTGAGAAAAAAAAAAAAAAACACAAAATACTTGTTACAAATTGGTCGTTTTCCTCAAGGACAATTATCTTTTTCAAGTGAAGACGTGTAATTTCAAGAAAATACATCTTTTATATGAATTGAAACTCGTTAATTTACCGGGAAGGAATTTTTTGTCCACCTCTGGAAACGACATGTCATATAATCAATCACAGAAAAAACGACATACTTTTACCATTTTCGTTCAAATAAGATTCGTCACGTCGTTTTCTTCAAAATTAACATCCTCTTTCTTTATCTAGTAAACGACATATTAAATTCGTCCCGCGAGACAGAGAGAGAGAGAGAAAAAAAAAAAAAAAGGGGGAAGAAGAAGAAGAAGTTTTTTTTATGTTATAGATTTTATTACAAACAGAAGCAGGTCAACCGTCAACAGAAAACGAAACAGCGCCAAACTGCCACCATAAGTACGGTTGTGGACACAAACGACAGTACTAAAACACACAAAAAAGCACACGAAAAAAAAAAAACCAACGACTAACAAATAGAAGATCACACCTTTTTCCCCAAGCCAGTAAAAATCTTCCCCATCTCAACTCTCAAGTTAAGCTCTCTCCTTCTTCTTCTTCAATGGCGTCTGTTTCTCTTCCTTCGTTCTTAAGCCCTTTGAACTCCAATACTCTCAGTTTTAGCTTCGCCGCTTCGGCTAAACCCAGGCTTCCTTCTTCTTCGACCAGAATATGCACGATCAGATGGAAGAATCCGAGGACTAAAGGTGTCGTTTGCAGAGCTGCTTCCGTCGTATTTCGCGATCTCGACGCCGATGATTTTCGCCACCCTCTCGATAAACAGGTTTTTTCTCGCTCGCACTTTCTTTTATTTATTTCTTTTGTTTCGTATGCAAAAAAAAAAAAAAAAAAGGGGGAAAGTGAGAACGAAATAAGCTTCAGGGAAAAGAAAAAAAGAATTGTTTCCCTTTCTGTGTTACCTGTTACCTCTTTATACACACACACAGATATATATATATATATATGTATATATAACAGATATATATATATGTATATATTGAAAGTTTAACTTTTTCTTCACGCTATGCAGAATACGCTGATTTTAAGGGCGATTCCGGGATTAAACGAACTTGGAAAGGCTTTACTAGGTACTTGAATAATTTAACTACGTATTGATATGATTATTGTTATTGTCTCGGAAATAGTTGTTAAGTTTTCCGATGTTGTTAGTCCTGAATTATTAGAATTGCAACGAGAATATTTTGCAAAATATTTTAAATTTTAAGGGGGTAGTGAAGAAAATATTTTGTTCTTAGTGTAATTATTTTTGCAAAGATTTTCGAGTTATGACGTGATAGGTCTACTTCTGTTAAATTATAAAATTTCGCTGCTAAAAACTAGGACCGCCAGGAAAAAAAAAAAAAAAAATTTCCGGGACTACCATGTCAAAGAAAATAGCTCAAGGACTAAATTGTCATGACACTAATAGTTCGGAATTAACTGTGCTAAAAAAACACCCTTGTTCTTGTTCAAGGGCAAAGAATTAAGAAGAGTCTTCACAAGGAGTCCATTCCTTTGAAAACATTAGCTTTAGCACTTACTATGCTCTATGAATTCAACACAAAAATTTGCTGATGCACTTGTGTGGTTTCGTTTGTTTTATGACATTGTTATATCTAAACATGCTTTGTGGATTAATAATCTAAGTGCAAATTATACTTAATGTGTTTGGTTGGTTGATTGACTAAATTCTTTTGATGCCCAAGTTGACTTATTCTTTAGTACTTTCACAGGTTCTGTTACAGAGCTAGTCATGCTTTTGGAGAATATAGGAACATCCGTACTTGTTTCCAAGAATCAGGTTATTTGATTGTAAGGAAGATAGGCTTTAATCCAACAAGGCTATGTTATGGAAGAATATGCTTTTCAGCAGTCATTCCCATCATAGAAGTTCATATTTCTATATTAATTGCTGTCTCAGCTTATACTATCCTTTTGTGTTATTTTTCTTGTATTAGCTACCCGAATTACATCAATTAATGGTTGAAGCGGCTCAGATACTGAATATTGAGCCTCCAGATTTGTACGTTCGTCAAAGTCCTGTACCAAATGCTCACACTCTAGCCATAAGTGGTAAAGAGCCCTTTGTGGTGGTTCATACTAGCCTTGTGGAGCTATTGACAAGGAAGGAGTTGCAGGTAATCAATGCTTTTGTTAGAATCATTTTTTTATTTTATAGTTATAAATTATTACTTCACTTCCTTTTCAATAATGATGCATGCTATTAACTTGCTTCTATCCATCTTTGAAATAGGCTGTTTTGGCTCATGAGTTGGGTCATCTGAAGTGCGATCATGGTGTCTGGCTTACGTTTGCAAATATTCTCACCCTTGGAGCTTATACTGTACCTGGTGGGTGCTTTCCCAGGTTCCCTAGTCTTTGCTATGTTTATTGTCGCAGTTGGCCCAGAAATTGATTGGATATGGAGCACCCCAATTTAAGTGTTATCTGTAGGTTACAAGGTTAACTGAATGAGGTATTTATACCTTTGAGAGAAATATGTTGACGTGTCTAGTTTCTATCCAATTCCAAGATGATGCACTTGATTTCATGCTTGGCCTTAACTTATTAAGAGGGTTTAAAAAATTATCACTCGGAATTTCATTAGTATTAGCTCCATAGTGTTTGACAAAATACATTGCTTTTTGTTTGGTTTTGTCTGTAACAGTTTTAGCATGCAACGTTTCCTTCCAAGAATACAGTCGTTTTAGCGTCTCTTGATTACTATGTCAATTACTTGTGGGGTTCCAATATATTTTGTCAACAGGACTTGGTGTGTTGATTGCTCAGAGTTTAGAAGAACAGTTATTCCGTTGGCTTCGAGCAGCGGAGCTAACCTGCGATCGTGCAGCACTTCTTGTTGCCCAAGACCCTAAGGTTTGCCATATGCATACAATCTCTATAAACTGCATGTTTTATTGTGGGATGGTCTTTTTTTGATTATCTGATATTCCTTGTAATGCTCCTACAAGAGGTGGTCATCTCTGTGCTGATGAAATTAGCTGGAGGCTGTCCGTCTATGGCTGACCAATTAAATGTAGACGAGTTTCTGGAGCAGGCTCGTTCTTATGACAAAGCGTCATCGAGCGCTGTTGGCTGGTATATAAGGTAATTAACAATATGTGCAAACGAAGGGTTTTTGGTCATCAACATCCTCTTTTATGCTAGGGTCGATTTGATTAATTCATGCTGTTCAGGAATGCTCAAACGAGGCAACTTTCACACCCTTTGCCTGTTCTTCGTGCTCGCGAAATTGATGAATGGTCTAGGAGTTCAGATTATAGATATCTCCTCAGCCGTGCAAGACGGACCAGTGCTGTAAATATTTGACAGGAGAATGGAGATAAGAGTGGAAACACCATAAAGCTTTGAAAGAGGGGACGGGGTAACTTTCAACACTATTTCCTTCTCGGTTTAGTTTTCTTTCCTGTCCTGGAAATAAGTAGTTTATAATCCTGTTTTATGTTTCTCTTTTGCCGATTTTTCTGCAGTTTCTATTTTTAGAAAATGAAATTAGTTAGATGTAGTGTTCTTTTTAATCACAGAGAGCACAAAAGCTAAAAGCTAATATTTCTGTATTTGTATTTCCTTTATAGTTCTGAATAATTTGTTTCCTTTTCTGTTTCAGTGTCAAACGATTCCAACCGCAGAGAGCATTAAAAATAAAAGATCGGAATTGCTATAAAATTATAGCCGCTGTCTAATCCATATCCTTCTACCAGATTCTGCAGAATGATATTATGGTCATACTCATACCATGTTAGTCTTTTGTAAATATAGATATAGGATATGTATAGTCTTTTAATATATATATATTTAAAAAATTTATACGATTCTCATGGAATTGGATTGTTGCGCAAGTGCTAGTTGAAAGAAACAAATAGATCTCTATTTTGTGTATATGTGAAGTCAAAATCTAATTTTTTATTTTAATTTTTAATTTTGGAGTGTGATACGATTTATTTTGGTGTGGAGTTTTTCATGACAAAGTTAGCGTGGATGAAAGTCATAAAGCAAAGGGAGTGAATCAATAACAATGATCAATATGTCCATGGTTATTTATACGATTTGATTGTTATCTGCATTAATATTGTTTATCTGAATTGGTCCTCTTAATAAGCGTTTACTTAATGGAAAGAGCTAAATGCATTTAGGCCGTTGGAGAAGTAAGTTGGAAGTTGAAACTGACACATGTGAGAGAAAACACGGTTAAAATAGTGGTTGGAACTGCAAACCACTATTTTAGCCGTTGTTATATCTTATTCCAACCCAAGTTGCCAAACAGCATAATTATATTCTATTTCAATAAAAAGCCATTATACACTATCAAACATCAAAGTGAACTCTTCCGAAGAGCATAATCTGATTCCAGGATATGAGCTTTGATTGAAAGTATAGTTTAGTAGAGTAGAAGGGCTAACAAATACAGAGAAACCAGAAGCTTCCATTGCATTTACCGTTTCACTCTGTGAGAAGCTCGCAAAACAACAGCATCAACCACAGGACCACAGAGAATGCCATCTTTTATTTGGCTTGTGGTCTGGCTCATAAAACTGATTGAAGTCACACTTGAATCTGCCCTGAAAGTCATAGAGAATTTCTAGGCCAAATGTGTAAAATTCTGTACTGTTGATCTTGCTTGAGCCTCAACTATGAAGTTTTCCACACAAGAGTTGTTATTGCTGTCATTTGTATGCCGGCTGAGAACCAAGAGATGATTTCGATGGCAGCATAGCCTTGTGGGACATAGAAGTAGTTGGAGTCTATGTACTTCACAGTACCTAACACAGACCCTTCCAGCAATGGGGATTGAACAGGTGTTGGAGCTGGATCAATCAAGATTCCCTCGGCAGAGTAGTTTAGAAACTCAGGACCATATTTCTTTTTAACAATATATTTTCTGCATTTCCAAGCCAATGTTTTGATCTGAATGAACAACTTAAACTAACGCTGAATATTTTTAGTAAAACCCAATTTCAAATGATGGAATAGCATACCATTGTCCTGGACTACTTTTGGCATGGCCTTGAGTAGAAGATCGTCGATTACTGGCGAGCATATATGGCTGGAATTGAACTCTGCCGTGTGGCTTTGAATCGCAAGGTAATTTTCTCCCGCTTGTGCCGGCTGCCCAAGTAATGACTATAGCTTTCCCAAGCCTCTTTTCCATAATGCTGCTTCAGAGAAAAGATCCCATTACCATCTGATGCTGACACTACCACATCACTAACTGAACAATTCTGTCCGCGGGGGAAAAGAGTGAAGCTGATTACATAATGCATATAATCTGCCTTGGCAATGAGGGTCTGGTTGATTCTGCCAACTTCACCTAATAACACAGCGTGTCCATTACTCGGCAGCAAAATGGTTTCATCAGCTGTGACATACATGACCGCGCCTTTGAATGTCCATCCAGGGAATGTGTTGTTTTTATTCAATAGCAGGAAAGGGTGTCTCGTATTTTTTGGCAGATTTGTTGGTGGAATTTCAAAATCTGGATTCTGCAGAAGATCTGCAAAATGCAAAATGGTGAACAAGTTACTAAATCTTGCAGGATCTTTGAAATTGTGGCGACTGAAAAGGGTTGCGGAGTTTACCTGCAGATGCTGAAGCCAATAAGAGAAGAGAAAGAAAAAATTCTTGAGGCAGCATTCTACCTCGAGAGATTGATCGTTAGAGATGGAAGAAAACCACTATTAACAATACTGTGGCCACTTGAGAAGGCGTTTACTTGAATTAATAAATAAATATGAATTGACTTTTTTCCATGGCTTTAAAATTCATATTAGAACACTTGAAGAGGTCCAATGTGCTACGTCCGTGATAAGAGGGAGAAGCACATGGGTTCAGAATAAGCTCTTCGATTTCCCTTTAGAGTAACATCTTGTTTATTTTAAGGCTTACTTTGCAATTAGATGCAGATGCAAAAAATAATATCTTGATCAGTTGGCCTGGACTTACAATATAGTGGCATCTCATGAAGGAGAATTGCATCGCGGCGTACCTTCTGATCTTTAGTATTCGACAACTGTCAAAATTCTAGAAGGAATATCAGTGTTTTTTCTTGGTCATTTCTCACATGAAAATTCCCAAATACATTTAAAAGCTAAGTGGTGATGTGTATCGTTCGCACGAAGAGCCCAAGGCCTTTTTTTGATCGATCTCTGGGTTCCATATTCAGATATATAGAACTCTTGGTTCCATATTTACGCCGGTATTCAGTGTGCCTTTTGCAGTTACACCTTATATGCCCCCAGGACCAGAAGGGGCCAAAAAATTGGACGAAAATTGATGCGGACAACTCCACTCCACTCCACTCCGATTCTGTGGAAAACTTTAGTGGCATCAGACTCCAAGAATTGAGTGACTACTGGCTAGCTTTCCTATTCTAAAAACCAACTCTCTCTTTCTTTTTACTTTTCTTTTCTTTCTTTTTTTGTCTGTTTGTGAAGGAAAAACTTTTTTTTTTTTTTTTGTGAAAAAAACTATTAGAAATATTTGTGTGCACCACATTAAAAAAAAAAAAACACAAAAAACGGACGGCAGGGTACTAGAGCCCATGGTTTCCACATCCGTCTTGTATCTAGAGCAATTCTGGACCTAAATAAAAGAGAAAAAAAAAAAAAAAAACCGCACGATTTCACCATCAGTTATAGGTCACTGAGTTGATAATAATTAAGGAGTATTAAGTTCGGATTTAGGTATTATCGTAATCATTATCATCATCATTATTATTATTAATATCTCGTTTTCCTCGCTAAACTTTCATATATGCATACGTATATATGGGGATTGTCTTCCATCCGGCTGGCGGGAAGGTTCCTCAGCATTTTTTTAGCCATTGACTTTGTCTTCAACGGTGAGGATCGATTGAAGGGTAGGAGGAATAAGTTACCACCTGCACTTGCCCTTAATCGGTTGATCCCCACTTACGACAATAAAAAACGGCAAAGCAATCTGGAAAGAGTACGACTCTAGAAAATGTACTAGTTGCAAGTAACACGGTTATAACAGACAGACGTGCCCTAAAAAAATAGAAAGATGAGACTATTGATAACACATCCACTCCAACAAGGGTGGAGCAAAGAAGATATACATCACAATGCAACGACCACCCCAACGAAAATAAAAATGTCTATAGGACAACAATTCAATCCATGGGAACCAACGAGTTCATCAATTATCAACAATTTCACCACTCCATGAACTCTTAATATATTGACATCGATCTAGACCTTATACATCGATCATCACATTAGGACCACAAGACGCATCTTCACCTAAAGCAACAAAACCAAAAAAATATATATTATCAAATGCGGATCTATGCCGTTGTGTAATATCCACCACAAAAAAGTTCATATGTATTACCTATCCGTTAAATTATATTTTAGCATCACCCAACAAACTAAGTTCATTTATCATTTTACTATAGCTCCATATAAATTGCAGACAGAAAAAGAGATTATCTTCATATAAAGGTTCCGATGATAAAACAAAATTTATGATGTCATCAGCAAACAACCTACTCGACAACAATTGCTCTAATAACGTCAAAATCATTACCATTAAAATTGCAAAAAACAAAGACAATTTGTTTCGATTATATCAAGTGCCGGTTCCACTCCAAAGACTAAAGTTACGTCGTCATTCTCTTTCACGCGTTCGTACAAAAATTGTTTTAAAAATGACACCTTTTCCCTTGACCTAATGCCACGTCAGCGGCGGAAAAATTCGGACGGCCGATTGGAAGCAAATTCCTCTGTGTATATACACACACACACACACGCACCGTCTCACGCAGAGGAAGGTTTAGATAAAAGTTGGAGAAGCGTCGAAGGCGATCGAAGAGAGAAAGCTTCTAAAATGCCGGGCGTGAGAGGTCCCTCTGATTACTCCAAAGAACCACCTCGACATCCTTCCCTCCATATCAATTCCAAGGCCAGTCTCCTTTTTCCTTCCCTTTTCTCTTCTTTTCTTTATTTTTAAATTAATTTTTATTGTCCGCAAATTAGCATGAGAATACGAACTCCTTTTTGTATTGTTGATTTCACGATGATCGTCGCGGTGATGATTTTTCTTAATATATATATATATATATATATATCCTATAGAATGAGAGTAAAGCTAGTTGTTTGGCGAATAAATTGTATAAATTTGATCAAAAAGAAAGAGCTTTTGACGTGCAAGAATAAAAATGATTTTTGTTTGGATACAGGAGCCGTTTAATGCAGAGCCACCGCGTTCGGCTTTGTTCCGGTCGTATGTGACTCCGGTGGATTTGTTCTACAAAAGAAATCACGGTCCAATTCCAATTGTTGATGACATTGAAAGGTTTCAATCTTTTCACTTTTTATTTATTTTTTATATTTCATTTTCCAAATTGTTTGATACTAATCAATTTTACCTGATTTTGTAATCATGTTTAAACAAGCAGTTATTCTGTGCTAATATCCGGTTTGGTAGAGAATCCCAAAAAGCTTTCCATGAGGGATATCAGGTTAGAGTTTGCAAGTCTGTTCTTTGTTTATTCTTATTGTAAATTACCGCCAGATGAAAATATCGGTATCAATAGAAATGTTGATGCTTTGAATTTATTGTAAGCATCAATGTTCATGTAGATTATGTTGGTAAAATGTCAACATATCGGTATTGATGGAAATGTAGAGGGTTTTAATTTACAAAATATCAGTAAGCAATATTGATGTTCATGTAGATTATATCGGTAAAATGTCAACATTCTATTGAAACATGTCTTCTTCCCTACTATTTGTATCAAGAATCTATATTTATCATATAATGTCATAGGAATATCGATATAGTCCTTGTAAATTACGGAGTTGCATGAATAAAGAATTTACATTTTATCTCAATCAGGATGCTTCCCAAGTATGAAGTCACTGCCACATTGCAGGTTTTTTCTTTCTGCATTTTGAGTAATGCCTTAGGTACGTTCTGTTATGACCATTTCTTCTGTTGTTGTACATTTATTGAGTGGCTATTTCGGGTTGGTTTGGTTATACAGTGTGCAGGTAATAGAAGAACAGCTATGAGCAAAGCCAGAAAAGTGAGGGGAGTTGGCTGGGATGTCTCTGCTGTAGGAAATGGTATATTGCTCCACCATAAATGCATTTCTAATATTTTTTATGGATACGAGTGTAAAGAGAACTAAATTTAAGGCTTTTGAATGACTCGGTGCATGTCAAAGCTGATTGCTGTGAAAAGGGTAATAGTACCTGAATACAACTTAATTTTGATCTAGGGAAAGGAAAAGATACATCAAAAGAGAGACCTTTTGGAATGAAACTTTACCTATGTCTTTCTGATTGATTGGCTGGAATTTCTAGCAACCATTTGTTTCAGTTTTGTCTTCTAGAGTTTCTGTCATTGGCCGTTTCGTATTGTTTTCAAAATAGGTGAAAATGTTTTTGTTTTAGAAAATGAGAATTTTTTAGGAATTATGCTAAGAATATTTTTTAATTTTTTTTCTCGAAAAGCATGCGAAAATATTTCCAAAAATTCTGAGAACAAAAACAAATGAGGAGTTTATATTTCTATGCCATGATATATGTGATATGCGAACCTCATCAAATGGGTAAATATTGGATAAAAAATGTTGGTTTTGGTTATGGAATGCCTATACACATTTCCCAGTTTGTCAAAAGATTTACTGTTGAGTGTCTGTGCCTGTTGTGTCTTTACAGTGTGATTTTAAGCATGTCAATCATAGAATATTCTTTTTGTAATAATTCTTAGAAAGGGTTTTAAAGTTATTGTACAATGAACATAAGTTAGTGAAAGAAGATAATTTGGCCAATAAATTTAACTTCTATCAATGCTAAATTTGTTATCAGCTGTCTGGGGTGGTGCCAAATTGGCTGACGTTCTTGAACTTGTGGGAATACCTAAGTTGTCAAGTTCCAGTAAATCAGGAGGCAAACATGTCGAATTTGTTAGTGTTGATAAGTGTAAGGTACAAATTTGGCCTACCATGTACCATTCTTATACTTTTTTCTGAAGTCTTCTTTCACTTTTTGCTGGATGGATTCTGTCTTACTATGTTCTGCATAATTGTCAATTTGTCATTAAATATAGGAGGAAAATGGAGGACCTTATAAGGCATCTATTCCACTAATTCAAGCTACAAACCCTGAAGCAGATGTTCTGCTTGCTTACGAGATGAATGGGGAGGTAACTGAATTTGTTCAACTTTAAAGCAATATCATGCTTGTCCCATTTCAAAGTTACTCAGATCAATTTGAACTACACGTCTATATTTAGAACACATGTGTACTTCTCCACATGCACACAATGCGCTACCTTCAAGCTTCAGCTTTTGTGGGAATTGCTAATCGCACAACCTGGACAATAAAAAGTCTCTTATCGATGATTGTGATCTGACTGACATTTGTACCTTACTCCAAAGCGCTAAATTTCTCTGTGAAAATAATTATAGTTTAGCTCAGTTTAATTTATTTTTGACTGCAAATCAAACTACCTGCATCTTCTATTTCAGTAAAGATTTCAGAATATATTAGTATGTTGTTTTCTTATTTGTTTGCTGTTTTTATCATGCCAAAGCCTCTTAATAGGGATCATGGATATCCTTTGCGAGTTGTTGTCCCTGGTGTTATCGGTGCACGCTCTGTTAAGTGGCTTGATTCTATAAGTATAATCGCAGAAGAGTGTCAGGTTAGTAGATTTTTTCTTCTCTCAAAATTTTATTCTATTGTATGATTTTGCACGTTGCACAATTTTATGAGACCGAGTCTACCTTCAACCTTGCAGGGTTTCTTTATGCAAAAAGACTACAAAATGTTTCCACCTTCAGTCGATTGGGATAACATTAATTGGGATACCAGGAGGCCACAAATGGATTTCCCTGTGCAGGTATTTACCTCTGGTACTTATTTCTTGGTCAGTTGATGTATATTTTTCTCGATATCATGTGCGTATAATTTTAGAAATAGCTTCTTGTTTCCCTTTCTGTTTCTGCAAAAACCATAGATACAAAATTTTCTGTAAAAAAAAAAAAAAAAAAAAAAAGACAGTAAAATTAGATGTAACCTACATCTAAGGAACTTTTGATGGAATCATGGAAACATAAAAAATGTAAAATTATTTGTTATTTAGTAACTGCAAGTCTAACGGATCATCTGAATAGCCTGATTAATGACTTTGCTGATTGACAGAGTGCAATTTGTTCTCTAGAGGATGCAGATGCAGTGAAGCCTGGAAAGGTTAGTTTTAAGCTCATTTTAGAGGTCCTATTTTTTTCTTTTATACATGATTTTTATATGAACTCGATAATAGATTGTAAGCTTATTTTGATAATATCCTCCTTTGGGTTACGACATTATGTGAACTTGGCAAAGGGGGCAACTTATATGGTAAAACTTACTGCTCATTTATGCCATTTGCATCATTGCAATCCCCTCCCCAGTTACATATTTTATTCTTGTGTGTGCGTGTTTTCCTGTTAAAAGATTCTATGGATGTGTTAGTCCTTATCCTTATATGTACAAGTATTATAAAAAGATTTTGGTGGCTCTCAGCACCACAACTCACACGGGAACGGTCTCACATGCATGTCAAACCCACGTGAGACTCATCCTATGTAAGTTTGGTGCGGAGCGCCGTTGATGCCCAATTGCATTGCTTTTATATATACGTCGATCAACTTCAAAACAGGAGAGTTAACATGCTGACTCTACACCGGAGTTCCCGAATGTGGACGGTTTGACGGTCTATCTTGTGACAAAACATATATTCTATGATGCAGGTAACAGTTAGTGGATATGCAGTATCAGGAGGTGGTCGTGGCATTGACAGGGTCGATGTATCTTTTGACAGCGGGAAAACCTGGGTGGAAGCCTCCAGATTCCAGAAGACTGGTGTCCCATATGTTGCCGGTGATGAAAGCAGTGACAAATGGGCTTGGGTGCTTTTTGAAGCCACTGCTGATGTCCAACGCAGCACTGACATTGTAGCAAAAGCAGTATGTCACTTTACTTCTATAACAAATTTTATTTTCTGGTATGCATTTTTATATTCTAATGAAGCTCGTAAGCACAAAATGACATATAACCCTCTGAGATATATATTTACGAGTAGGACGCATACCATATAAAATATCCTACAATGAATCACGAATGACGTGTTTTTGGCATATAAAATGTCACAGTCGGTAGGTACAACATAATCCTTTAAAACAGTGCAACGGTGTCTTTTTGACTTCAACAATCACTATTGCTTATGAAAGCCGCTAAAAAATTGTGAAGTTGGCAATTGACAACAATTAAATTGTTACCCAAGATGGGCTCACATCATTTTTCCTTGCTAAAATGCTTGAAGAAGTTCTGTTTCGTTTGTGCCAAAGGTGGCTGTGTTTATCCACAAGTGAAAGTGACGTCCGTATGTTCACACCCTCATTCAAAAACACTTGAATAATTTTATATTTTACGTATTTAGATATAGGTATTTATGAATTGCTAATCAAGTACTTTTGAATATATTGTGTCGATGTCAGTGACAATTGCCCTCTTATTTTTTCCTTAAACCAAACGATCATCTGCATTAGTTGTATCGACAAACATTTAAAAGCCTTTACTGTCCTCAGTTTTCTCTATTTTAGTTGGTTTAAGATTTGTCAGCTAGCGCTTGGCAAAGAATCATCTCTCCGAGCCTTGGTATAGTAGTACTACCTTTGCCGGCCCCAGTTTTGCTGTGTACTTTTTTACTGTTTATTGGGCAATTATTTTTTGGTGGGAACAAAAAAAAAAGATACTTATAGATGGGTATTCCTTTTTCAGTTAAAAAAATGATTTTGACTGAATTTTTAAAATATGCATAATCCATCATAAAAGTCTCTTTTTTATTATTTTTTTTGTTTTATGTAGTAGTTTGGTTGTGTACTTTTTTTTTGGTTGAAAGTTTGGTTGTGCACGTGTGTTCTGGGAAATTCTATTCTTGTTGTCGAGTATACAGTTAATACAGACAATTTTCTTTTATGCCACGCATTTTCAACTTTAGATTGTGCGATAAGGAGTTACGTTACGTATCTACTTGCGGTTGGTAACATAAATTAACGTCTTCTTGCGGTGATCTTAGATAAAATAGTCCATCTGTCAGTAAAATACTACTTGAAACAACCCCAAGACAGATTTTATTGATTTGTATAAGAGCAATCCAAATCCCAGACAGAATTTTATGATTTGATCAAAAGCAATCCACGTGTTTGAAGTTTGAAATCTCCTCTCCGTCGGGTCACCACACGCGGTTGTCACTGACTAAGTAGAGTCTATCATGGGGGTGATTTTCTATCACCTGCTACTCTATTCATGTTGTCTGCTTGTCGAGGATTCTTAACACGCTTTATACATCATCATGTATATATGTGGAAGCACAAAAAAGATTCACTTTCTATTTTGCTGCCACATTGTTGGTGGTGAAAATGATGAATAATATATTTTCAGGAGTCATAATCACATCAAAACAAAAAAAAGATGCAGAACATAAAATTTTTTATTCAGATTTGACGGGTAAAAAAAGCAGAACCTTACTAGTAATTCATTTTTTTAGGTCGTATCATAGACATTTCTTCTTCTTCTTCTTCTTTTTTCGAGGGGAGTTTCATTTTTTTTTTTTTAGTTTCTCGTAAACTAGCAGAATTATTTACTCTTTTTTTTTTTTTTTTCAGGTAGATGTAGCAGCAAACGTCCAACCTGAAAATGTGGAAGACATTTGGAACTTGAGGGGGATACTCAACACTTCATGGCATAGGGTTCAAGTTCGAGTTGGTCGCTCAACCATGTAGATCAAATTTAAGAAACTTCAGGAGATGAAAAATAACATATCAAAAAAAAAAAAAAATGAACATGTGGAAAGTGTGGAGAGGGTTGTTTTATTATCTTCTCGTTACGTAGTTGTAGTTGTAGTTTGCTGGCAGTGTGGCCATCTGGGTTGGCTCACTGCATCAATCTCATATTTGGGCCATGGTTTCCCCATTTGGTGTGAATAAGCAATAAAGTTGTAGGGACTTGTCCAATTAATAATGCAATTCTAAATTGTCTGACAAGTTGAGAGGTAATTTGGTTTGAAACTTGGTTTGAATAAAGAAGTTTTTCGTTGAAACTAATTGGTACGAAATCAATGCGATAGAAACAAAGAACAAAAACACACAGAATTTACGTGGAAACCTAAAACGGGAAAAATCACGGATAGAGGAGAAGAAAATCACTAAACTCGTGAAGATTACAGTGGAGGCGCTAGGGAAAAGTGGAGGCGCTAGGGGGGCTTAAAATTCGGTAAAAACAAGCCCTAACGTAATACATCATATATATAGGTATAGGCAAAACCCTAAGGGCCCAAAAACATAAATTAAACGGCCCAACAACATAGGTCCGTACTGCGGGGG
>CAMOHE010046111.1:41060-55192 GCA_946598075.1 Artocarpus hirsutus
TCGGGCCTATCGGCCCGATCCCTCCGCTACCACCACAGATCTCATAAAGAATCCCATTTTCGTTTTTCACCACAATTTGTCACACCGCGAGCTTTTCGGGTCGGGTCAAATTAAATTCGGGTCACCATACTTTAACACTAATTTTATTACACCATTTTCTTTTACAAGATTTAAATTAATACAATGTTTTAGGTTTCAACTTTTGGTTTGAATTGACTTTTCAAGCAGCCTTGGTTATTATCGGCCTTTTCCTTATCTTCCATACCAAATCATAAGGGAAAAAAAATCATACATAGTAACAGCTATCTCTATGTCTTTTATTTATAATTTTGTTAATTTTCTAGATCAACTTGCTTCAAGTTTCTCCATCATTTGCTTACACTTTCAACTATTTTATGTTTTCTTGTCTCCATTTTCCTTAATTATGAAACTCGGGTCTTTCAAAATAGGCTGAGATATTGCACGTGTAGTGAAAGGATTACCAAATCACCTTTGGATTTGCAGAATTGGTAATGTAAAATAATATTATTATACTAACCTATTTCGATCCAACAGCCTTTTCCATTTAAAGAAACAAAAGAGTTTTTTTGTGTGTAATATTGTCCGGCATCCGGACCCACCGCTAGAGGTATGAATCTATACAAAGGGTCCCTCAACTTTAACAGGAGTAAACCCGACTAATTTGAATTCAAGGCGGGTCAGACCCCTACAATAGAGGAAGCTCTATCAACACCTGCTTCTCCATATACAAGGCCCAAACTTGAGACCTTGCTTAAGAAAGAATAGACTCCTTTTCATCCAATCCCACGGGTTGTTGGTTAAACAAAAGAATTTTACTAAACCGTTCCCATAGCTTTTCTCTCTAGTCTGCATGAAAATGTTTTTCAATACGTAATGCGTGATGAAATAGTGAATATCTTTTTATCAACCACGTTAAAAACTTTCCGGATTCAATCATTCACACCAGGTTGCATACCCAAATGAAAATCATATTTTTTAGTAATGCGCTGCTATACATTGGTGCTAGCCATCTAGGATACAATTTAAAAATTATTTAATTACAATAAATATTATACAATTATTTTCCGGAGATTCTAGTCACGTTTTAGTAGGTGGGTATCCTTTAACATGCATACAAGCAATGAAAGGAGGAAAATAATTTGTATATTTGTGCGGCGGAGATTCCTTTAGTTGAATTGAACCAAGTTTCTTCATTTGAACTATGGAAGAGAATTCCAGACAAAAGAAAGAAAAAAATAAAAGCTGTGGATGAGAACAATGCTTCATCCTTAAGATGATCTGTATCAAAGGAATGGACATCTGTCTCCTAGAGGTGAATTACATACAAAAATATTATTTGTGTGTGTGTGTATATGTATTCAATCTTATGCAAAGAAGCCAACGTGATGCATTTAATACGAGACCCTACTCTTATTTTCTTTAATGTCAACCCTTTTGTGCATTGCTCAAATGACATAAATTCAAATTTCTACTTGATGATTATGAGAACGTAGCCCACAAGTCTTGTCATTTCCATCCCCATGGAGATGACCCTAGCCGTGGGATTGGGGGTAGAGTTGGTGTCTATGCACTCTAGATCTCAAAGTTGTTATCCTTGTGTCCGTACTTGGGCGACCTTGATGGGAATAGACATGTATGGAATGGACACCCACTTGTCCATTTCGATCACATGTCTATATAGATAAAGCCAAACAAGAGAAAGTAGTGGGCGTTAAAGAGGAGATGAATTATGCTAGTGTTTGACCTTGATATGAGTCAGATGACCTACTTGTCTCCAAATAGTAGCTATGAGATATAATAAAGTGGGAATTACCAAATGCGAATGAAAGATCCGATATATACTCACAAGTGTTATGAGTGGACGATTTGATTATTGCTTTACGTAAATCCGAAGATTGAGATCATGTGGACCTGTTAGGTCATGGACTCAAAATTAAGATCATGTGCTAGTAACACTTGTTAGTGTGTTAAACATTTCTTCAGTAAAATCTTTCTAAAGAGAAAATAAATATGTGCATATTATATTTACAATTAAACTTTTAAACTGAAATTATAGCATATGAGAGCTTTTATGTTATAACTTACTTTTTTTAATCACTATAGCATGTGAGAATTTTACGCTGTAGCAAGTAAAAATTTTAGTTAAAACTGATTTTATCAAACACCCACTATCACATTTTAGTTAAAACTAATTTTATCAAACACCCACTGCACATTCACATATGGCCGAGCAAAAGTGAGAGAAATCAAATGACACACCAAAGTGCTCGATCTAGGGGCATGGGACTAAGACTTTGAGATCTTAGACAAAGTAAAAATCCAAGAGATGAAAAATCTCAACTCACAAGGATCTCTTACTCCGTCTCTCCCCCAGTCTTAACCCCGCTCTTGAGACCCTTCTTTTTTTTCCCCCTCAACTAATGCATGGAGGGAAGCATTTGAGGGATTAAGAAATAAAATAATTTTTTAAGAAAAAAACAAATGCATGGATTCTCAAAAAAAAAAAAAAAAAAGTATGGAGGGCCAAATATTTAATCGGGCATAGTAGTAGCATAGCATGTTCTTCCATGATTGGAATATAATGCGCATGTTCTTCCATGATTGGAATATAAGGCACCGACTTGTGTGCAACAACTGCACCCTTAATCAATAATTTGGATGCATAGATATAAGTACAAAATTAAGCAATCTATCACTTATGAAACTATAATATAAACTATTATTATTATTATTGTAGACGGTGGATCTACAGTTAAATGTGAAAATGCTTATTTGGATTTGTTAAAATTTATTTGAGAAACTTGGACCCTCAAATTATCGTTAATTGGACCTATTAGCTCAGATAAACGTGTAAGATCAAGATACAATAAACAGAATAAATAATGCTGTAAAAAGTTGAATATCACATACAGGATTTATAGTAGTTCATTCGGTTAACGAAGAGCTACGTCCACTGTTATGTATTATAAAAAAGATTGTGTACAAATTACAAGTAAGCAAAAAAGAGATGAGAAAGCAATTGGGCAGAGTGTTTGTATGTTCTCCTATATTCCCCGTATAATGAAACAACCACCCTTTTTATATAGAGAATAAAGAAGAATTGTGGCTCCCAACCGTCTGACAGAGTGAGACAATGCACTAAGTGCAACTGCAATAGTGGAACACGTGTCGATCTATGATAGGCTGCAAGAATCATGCCTCCCCATGTTTCGGTCCACGACTCGATATGTTGTAACCGTCAACTCGTATTGAAAACCGTCAACTTGTGGCTATCGACCCAGTCGAACAAAGACTCGGAGACGAGTATGATCTACCTCGAGCGGCCGAGTAAACCGAATGCCTCTTACCACGCACGAGAATCGAACGAATCGAGCCTACGAATCGTCAATTCGATTGGACTTCAATCAGTTAATTCTCTTTGATCCATTCAATTAGTTTCAACACTGGGTCGTCTGGGCTTGTCGGCAATTTGGGCCTGACTAAATTGCACCCCAACAATTATTATAATTATCACTATCATTATTATTATTGTTATTATTCTTATTATTATTAATAGCCATTTGTACCCCTACATATATTAAGATTTTGTATAGGCTTTAAATAAAACAATATATGACTGCCACATTTTGTCGAGTGCTCAAAGCATAAAAAGGCCAACATATCAACATTCCAAATCGACCACTCAAAATCAAAGTCTCATTTTCATGAAAAGAGATGGGCGTGTTGACGATGATCATGAACATGTTCATGTCTCTCTTATTGCAGCCGGTAATAATACCCTTTATTTTGCTCTCTATACTCTTCTACTTGATACACCTAATTCTATATGAGCTCCGGCGAGTATTGCTCACTCATGAGCTCTCGGATTCTTGCCATGGCCCCACAAGCTACCCTATCATTGGTTGCTTGGTTTCCTTCTGCAAAAACCGCCATCACCTTCTTGAGTGGTACACTCAACTCCTAGAAGACTCGGCAACCAACACCATAGTGGTGCAACGCGTCGGTGCTCGGCGGACAATCGTCACGGCGAACCCCGAAAACGTTGAGTACATGCTCAAGACCAACTTCAACAACTTCCCTAAAGGAAGGCCCTTTACTGAAATCCTAGGGGATTTTCTTGGCTATGGCATCTTCAATGTGGATGGAGAGCTTTGGCGCACACAAAGGAAGCTAGCCAGCCATGAGTTCAGCACCAATTCCTTGAGAGAATACGCCATGAAAACGTTGGAGGAGGAAGTCGAAAGCCAGTTGCTGCCCTTGATGGAGTCCTTGGCAATGGAAGAGAAAGTGGTGGACTTGCAGGACTTGCTTAGACGGTTTGCGTTCAACGTGATATGCAAGGTTTCTTTGGGGATTGACCGGTGCTCCTTGGATCCCTCCGAACCTATCTCACCCCGCGTAAGAGCTTTTGACGCGGCGTCAGAGATATGCGCAAGGCGCGGGGCTGCGCCTTTGTTCTTGGTTTGGAAGATCAAGAGATGGCTTGGAGTTGGATCAGAGAGAAGGCTGAAATCTGCTGTTGAAGAAGTACATGCCCATGTCATGGAAATAATTCATCAAAGGAAGAGAGTACTAAAAATTGATGGAGAAGAGTCTACAAGTGCTAGTGAAGATCTTCTGACTCGGCTGATAACAGCCGGGCACGACGAGGAGGTGATTAGGGACATGGTGATAAGCTTCATCATGGCGGGGAGGGACACAACTTCTGCAGCAATGACATGGCTCTTCTGGTCGCTTTCATGTCACCCGAATGTGGAGCAACGAGTGGTCAAAGAGATCAAGAATATTGTTAGAGAAAAAGGAAGGTTAAATTATGAATCTTTGAAGGATTTGAAGATGTTAAAGGCATGTCTTTGTGAGTCCATGAGGCTTTACCCTCCTGTGGCATGGGACTCAAAACATGCTGTATCAGATGACTTGTTGCCGGACAGTACTCATGTCAGGGCAGGAGATAGAGTGACCTATTTTCCCTATGGGATGGGGAGAATGGAGGCATTGTGGGGGAAAGACCGGTACGAATTTAACCCGGACAGGTGGTTTATTGAACCGGACAAAGAGGGAGGGTCTTTGAAGAAGTTTTGTCCCTTCAAGTATCCAATTTTTCAGGCCGGGCCAAGGGTCTGCCTTGGAAAGGAGATGGCCTTCATTCAGATGAAATATACGGTGGCTTCAGTTCTCCGGCAGTTCAAGATCACGCCGGTCAGTTCAGATAGGCCGGTTTTTGTGCCACTCCTGACAGCTACATGGCCGGCGGCTTCAAGGTTTTGGTTGATGAGAGGGAATTGATGACTTAAACCTAAACGAGTCGTTGAGTCATTAAATTAGTAAGGTCAATGGTCCTAAATTAAGATTTGTTGGGACGGCAGAACATGCCACATGCTTCTTTGTGTCATCTCAGGTTTAAGGAAACAATTGTGTACAACAATCATACAGAACAAAAAAAAACTATGTCTATAGCTGTTCCAGAAATTTCGAAGATCGTGATCATCAACATCATCAGTTGGAAGCCACAGATTTAAGAATTCATATGGGAGAACATATACCGTGAAGCCAGGACGCGGCAAGGTTTCTATAAATCCCGGTCAGAATATTGCACATGCGTGTTTGGAACGATTATTTCACATGCTCTTTCGTTTGTCTTTCTGTCCTCATTATTAGTTTTTTCTTAAGTGGAGGAATATTTTTTGTTAATAATATTCATTCATCATCAGTGTTCAGAATTCGCCGCATTAGTTTAATAACCAATTTTGTTTTAGATGTTTTTTAAAAATAATGGACCGTTTTATTTAAAGCGGGCTGATAGCTTAGCCATCTATTCATCAGGCAGTTATCTATTTATTTATTTATTATTTATTATTTATTTAGTGTGTGCGTGGAAATCTATTCATCAGGCAGTAGATCCTTAAGAAACAATCAACATTTTTCAACTGCTATTACTATAGAAGGGCAATGAGCCTGCGCATAGGTCATAAAGTGATCGTTATAGTAGTAGTTTTACCAGATTAAGAAGGTGGTGGTAGAAACTGGATATCTGATATCAATCTACAATTTGATAGTACAATCTGCTCTTACCAGCTGTGTATTTGTTTTTTTCACGTTCTAGTTTGACTATATGCATTATAAAATTTGAGGCTTAAGAGTGACAAACTTCCAAATTGCTTATTCCACTCCACGTAGGTTCCAAGTTCATTCAAGGAAACCGAAGGCCTCACCTCTTGTAATGCATGCTCGAAGTCCTGTAGAAGATGACCAAATAGCATTTAAAAGATTTTTTTTTCCCCAAAAGAAGCTAAATTGAAGAATTATATGGTAGCATTAAAAAAAGAAAAAGAAAAAAAATTGTAACAGTGGGTTTCTTTTCAAGTCGTCACATTTGTATTAGGTTCTCTCAGTTTTGTATCTTTGTTTTTTATTTTGATGTAATTTTGACAAATCTAACATTTAAAAATATAGACCGTCGTGCTTTTACGGTAGAAAGCTCTATAATCAGGGATAACAATACATTCAACTTTGCATTCTTGGAATTGCCAAAGTAAACCCTTAATTGTCAATCCCTCAAACATCCAACTTTTGAGGCAAGATTCAGTCAAAACTAGACATGAAAATTGAAATATTTATGAAGAAAAGATTGTCAAGATAAACCTTGCATTTTGTCTATTTTATAACATTAAGTCAGTTAAGGTTTTAGAAGGGAATAGACTTCAAAGGAATTGACAATTTGAAGGGATATTTTCGTAATTTTGAGGAGACAGGATTGAACATCTAAGTTCACTTATAGACTCAAGAGAAAACTTTGCGATTTTCCCTTAATTAAACCTTCAAAATTTATTGAGTTTGCAATTTGTGCTTGAATTTTACCTGAAGAGTTACTGGCCGCATATCCTCCTTTTTCAGCTTTGTTATTTCTATGCCTTGTTTCAAAGCCTCTCTCAGGGGACCCATAGACGCATCCTTCACCAAGTTTTTCATGTCTGATCCTGAATACCCTGCAAAGCAATAGTTCACTATGATAAAATGAAGTCGAGAAAATAATAAAATAAAGCTCTAAACTGCGTAGATTAGATACATACCTTCTGTTAATTTGCAAATGCTATCAATGTCCTGCTTTGCAAGTTTAAATAGTCCATCCTTCTCTAAAAGATTTTGCACAATCCAGGCTCTCGCTTCTACATAGCCACTAACATCTGGTTAGCTTTAAATTCTAAGTATTGAAAATCATTAGTCACTGAAAAACTGATGCGAATTAGACCTGATGAAGGTAAA
The DNA here is from genome assembly GCA_946598075.1 of Artocarpus hirsutus. NCBI lineage: Eukaryota > Viridiplantae > Streptophyta > Magnoliopsida > Rosales > Moraceae > Artocarpus > Artocarpus hirsutus. The sequence continues at coordinate 48,345 of CAMOHE010046111.1, forward strand.
GGGATATAGAGTCTCTTAGTAAGTCGCCTCCGTGCAGCTTCATCAAGTTATTGGGGTCGGTTTGTTGCTCCTGAATGAGGTATCCATTTGTGGAGTTACAGTGCAGATTATCATAATTATTTTGTGGGGAAAAAAATGTGCTAATGGTTCAATAAGCACCTATAAGCAGAATTTGTTCGCTGCCACAATCAAAGCCTTCCATTTCGATTAGGAATTGTGTTTTAAGTCTTCTACTTGATTCATGCTCACCTTCTGACTTGCGCTGGACGCGTACAAAGTTTTTATCAGACGAATTATTCAAAATCAAGGATTGCTAAATAACACGTTCAGAAATCTGGTGTAGTCATTTTAATAAACCAAGTGCGGTGCTGTAGTGACCCTGAAAGAAACAGAAAAAGACTACAGTACTGCAATGTAATTTGAGAGATTATTTGGAAGTTATCTACATTTAGACCTTTTTGAAAGCAACTTTTCATAGTTAGAAGACTAATCCTAGGTAACAGTACTGAATCTACAGGAGCAACTTGTATCCCTTAGGACCGCTTAAAATTTGGAACATATCTTACCTGAGACAGAAGAGAATCAATTTCATCAACGAAAATCACCGCCGGCTGACGACAACTGGCAACTCCAAATAGGGCCCTCACTAGTTTTTCACCCTCTCCAATCTGTCAAAATCATTGAAACCATTGAAATTTAGGTGGTTTTATGTAGACTGTATAACTTGCAGAAAACCGGGCGTTAAAAAGGTCCCAAAGGTACTCTCTGAAAGATTCAGATAAAATGCGGAAAGTTAGGATAAATATAAAATTTAACAAAAACAACAACGGTAGTATTACCCCAGGTTACATCTTCAAAATATTCTAACAAATTAATACTTTTTCAGCGAAAGAAAACAGAAAATTTCTCTAAATAACCACATACTAAAAAGCCAAGAGAAATATCACATACCCACTTGCTCGTCAGTGAACTGGCAGATATGTAAAAGAAGGTAGCTTTCGCCTCTCCAGCTATGGCTTTTCCAATCATTGTTTTGCCTGTTCCCTAAAACGCAACAGGTCTACACGTCATTGGCCAAAAATGCATGTGCCCATGCTGCTGAAGAGAATTCAATACTTACTGGTGGACCAAAGAGAAGAAGTCCTTTTCCAGGAGAACGACAACCTCTAAATATATCAGGACGTATTAGAGGCCATATCACCATTTCGGTCACACATTTTTTAGCATGCTCCAGACCAGCTGCAAATGTTGTAAAGTTATATTATAGTGTTAATCGGAACAGCTTCAGAAATAGCAACATGTAGGACAACTTGAAACTTAGAAGCAATGTTGAGGCAGCATATTACCAATATCGTCCCAACGAACATTGGGATCCTTGTCCATAATCTCATTGCTAACATGCTCAAGGAGACGAGGCTCCAGATTTCTTAATTTTTCTGGAAGCTCGCCATCAGGACCACATAGCATGTCCAAACTAAGATTAACATATTAAACACTTTTAGTTATTTGTAACCATTATCAAAATCCAAAACTATAATAGAACAAGGGGAAAGGAGGAAAATTGGGGTGATGGCAATGGGCAATAGGTTATACAGAGCATATAACAAAGTATTTTTTTTCATGTGTCAAAAAGAACTAAATTCGGCCTGTTTCCCTAAGAAGAGACGCAACTACTAAGAAAGTACTCAGGTCGAACTTTGAAGAAGTAGCATTAAGAGTATGTTTTAAGTAGACAGACTAAAATGGTTGAAACTCCTTGGACCACTTCCAAACAAAATTATAGTAGATAAAGCCAATGAAACCAAACAACCACGATTTGTAGGCACGTTAGGATAAATTTTTTTACTATCATCGCACACCACTTACCATCTCTTTGTTGTGTCATCTAATGTGTCATCAGTCTTTCCAGCAATTCGTGAAGTCATATTCCCAGCACTGCCACCATTGGATCTGATAGGGGGAATAAAATTACCACGAACACCACGGCGTGAAACCCCATATGATCTCCCGCCATAAACCCTTGGACCATTACTATCACTCTGTGGAGAGAAAGAAGCATTTGGTGATCTAGATGACTCTCTTCCTTGCCTTGCATCCATTTCCTGTTTGTGGAGTAAAATTTTGTCTGAATTAATATGAAATGCATAAAGTAAACCAGTCCACGGGAAACCAATTATTTATTGACCAAATAAAAGTGCTTCATTTTATATCTGAAGGATAGTGCATAAACTTCAGAGTTACTTTGACCTCAATCAACTAAGACTGATAAAATTCTTCTACTGGGGGTCAATGTTATGAACTCAAACTAATCCATATAGCAGCAATATCAAACACCGACAATATGGGTTCTGATGTGAGAGAGACAGAAGTCAAAAGAACATTTAAAAAGCGTGTATGAACAAAAGCATCTCCCCACCCTTGACATGGTACAAACATAAAAACTGAGCAAGATATCTGTGAGAAAAGCGACACATACCAATTTAGCTTTTGCAGTCACAAATCCATCGCCAGAAGCACCAGCATTTTCTTCAGTGCTTATGGGGGACTTCATCTTAGGGCTATTAATATCCACATGCACACGTTTTGCTCCCAGGCCATTTCCATAAGCTCTTTCTTCCTCTTCAGCTTTTTGAGAAGACAAGGCGGTTTGACCTCTGATTTGCTTGTTAAATGACATTGGCTTTTTGACCATAGCGCAGTCCTCATACTTATTACTTCCAGAGGTAAAATAATTCTTGGGTGTGCCACTACCTTCCCTTGAGATGTTGTTTCTCAACAATGTCGGTTTTGCTTGATTCGTAGTTTTTGACGCTTCGCTACTCAACTTGTCCTGCATCTTCAATTGATCACACTAAAGATGAAGAAAAGTTCTTGGTTAGCATGAAAAAATAAATGACAAGAAAATGCATAAAAAACCAGTGAAAATTGAGTAACGCTTGGAAAATTAATACCACTTCATTTAAAGCCATTCCACTTGGCTCCTGAACAAGAGCTCGAAAGTACTTTGGCTGCTTAATCCTCTCAATGTCAACGTCTACTCTTGAGCCGAAAACACATACAGGAGCTTTCTTTGCCAGCTTAAATGCTTTTCTGCAGGCACATTGCGTTCAACACATTACCCTTTGCGGAAAGAGAGATAAAATAACACAAAAATGCAGCTTTATAACGCCAAAAGGTAGCTTTGAAACGCTTCTTAGCCATTCCCAAATACATAAAACTTCGACAAAATTAATCGAAAATGCCATTGCGCCTATCTCATGGCTGACATTGTCTATATCATTATCTTATTCACAATCAAAGCACTAAAATGCTAATTTCTGCTTAAGTCTACTTGAAAAGCCACCAAAAGATTTCCATCTTAGATACTGTTATTATGCTATCAATTGACTTCAAAATACTTGACCTGAAGCTAAAAATTAGCACTTGGTTCGTTACTTCCCAAATGCTTCCATTTCAAAAATTGTAATCTCCTTAAAATAATTCATATCGCCAAATTTCTAGCAGAATGTTTTGGCCAGAAAATGAATAACACACTGAATGAAACCAAAACGAAAACTAAATGAACACAAGAACCACAAGACTTAAGAGCTCCAGAAGTTGATATTCATCATCTTGTAATTCATTGCACTTTCCATGAAAATCAGACTCGGAAAACTTTGAAGCCAAAATCAAAGAATAAAAAACAAGAATTATGAGACTTAATTCTCTAGAGTTCGAGCTTCATCTTCAAATGCAAATCACTTTCCATGAAAAGGAATAATAAATTCCAAAATGCTCAACAACAGAGAGAGAGAGACACCGATCGGAATCAGGAACGAGGGAGCGGCGAGCGGAATCGACAGTGGAGAGAGCTTGGCGGCGGATGGGACGGAGCAAGGAGTGGTCGAGGTCGGAGAGAGAGTGGGAATCGAGGAAGCCGAGGAGACGGAGGCCGAGGATGTGAGCCGCCGAGAAGTCGCGCCTCTCGACGGCAACTTCGGCTCCGAAGAGAAGCGAATGGAGCCTCTTGAGGTTGTCGTCCACTTGCTCTCGCCAGCAAACCTCCTTCTCCCGCGGTCCAGCCCCCGGCGACGGAGAACCACTCTCTCGCCTTCCTTCCCGCTTTCCCGCCATTTTTCCCTCTACTTTTCGCCTTCCACCCTCTCATCCTCGGGGGTCGAAACTCGAAACCTTTAAAAACACAGAGCGCTCGGTTTTTCTTGTCGTTTGGCTTTTCTTGATCCATTTTCCATTTCTTGTCGTTAATCTTTATTACTTTTATTATTTGGTGTCGTTTTTATCTTAATGTCGCTGTCGTTCAAAATTCTGCTTCGTGGGTTGTTGTCGTTTTAATTTTTATGTTTTTTTTTTTTGCAAGTATGTTTATTTGAGTGCGCTTTAGTTTTTTATTTATTTTGTGGTTTTTAATTTTATTTTTTGTATACAAAGTGTGTACGCTGTCTCTAGTTGCGTCGTTTCTGAATACAAATGGCTTTCTTTTTCTATCTCTCTCTTTTTTTTTTTAATGATTTTGTCATTCTATTTGCTGTTACCGTAGCATCCTGATTTGTTGTTATTTTCCATAGCATGTATTTTTTTTCCACGAGGGTGCTTAAAAAGTAAGTTAAAATTTGAAGTTGAAAATAAGCACGGTAACTTTATACTATAATAAACGTTTATTTTTTACTTTAACAAGTTAAAGCTTTATATTATAGTACTTAAAAATTTTAATTATAACGGATTTTTCAAACTAACCCTATTAATAATTTTGTTTTTAAGCATTTGTTTCTTTACTCTATCTTGTGTTTTCTCCACCGCTTTATGTAGATTTTGCTTATAATTATTGTTTTCGAAGTTTTCTAGTAACGTTTTGTTGCACTTTTTTTTATTTATCCTTTCTTTTAAAATGTCGTCACTTTTGCGAAATAGTTGTCGTTCTTGGGTTTTATGTCGCTTTTGTATTTACCGTAATTTATAGGGTTTATGTCGTTTGCTTGCTTTCATGTTTTTATACATTGCTGTGATTTTGCCTTTTGGCCATTAAGTTTGTCGTTTTTGTTTGCCTCCGTCGTCTCAGTTTTATGTTGGTAAGGGTGACAATTCGTATTAATAGGCTTTGTTTGTGTCAACCCTTTTATTAATGGTATAAAAATATTAACCTAAACACAACCTATTTATCAAACATGTTAAAAGATGTCAACTCAAACACGACCCATTTAATAATTGTGTTAATCATGTCAAGCTGCATAACCCATTTAAATTTATATATTGAAAAAAATAATTCATATAACTATTACTTATTTAACATAATTATGAAAAATATAATAGATTTATTAGTCAATTATCATTTATTTTTAAATTACTTATAGATTTTAAAATTCATAATATTTATGTTTAATAACAGTAAGTAAAGTTTCTCTATACATCATATAAACTTTTTATATTTTATCATATATAATTAAGTCTCAAATCATAATGTAATTTATTGTGTCATTTTATGTGAATCATGTTAGCATGGTTAACTCTAACCAACCCATTTAATTACCGTGCGGCTTGTGTCAACCCTTTATTGAACCAAACCCATCTATAGTAAACCCAAACTCTCCAACTTCGTGCAAGTTTCGTATTGTGTTGTTGTTTGATGACTCAAATTGCCACCCCTACATGTTGTTTTAATGTTGTCGTTCTTTTGGAATTATTGTTTTAGTTGCTTTAGGTTTTATGTCGTTTTAAGGTTATCGTTGCTTTTACGCTTAATGTCGTTTATATGTGCTATCATTTTGCTTTTTTTTTTCTGTGGTTCCTGAATTTTTTTGTCTCTGTCTCAGATTATGTCGTTTTGATGTTCTTGTTGTATTCGGTGTATTGTCATTCTCTCTTCATAAATATTTAATATTTAATATATTATGGTCGTTTCAAGTTTAATGTTGTTTTAAGATTTTTTTTTTGGGTAGAAGTCGTTTAAGATGTTACCAGTTACTGCCGCTACGACGCAATAATAAGCTGGGAAATTATCCTCGACATTTGAATAGAAAAGCAATGATTATGAAAATTGTAGAAATAACTAGTTAAATTATCCAATAGGAGTTTTTATTTTAATACGTTTGGAACAACACTTAGAACTAATAGTTTTGATTTAAAAACTATAGCATGTAAAAGCTTTATATTATAACATTTTTATTATATCATGTGAGAATTTTATTTTGTTTATAGTTATAATCAATAACTAAAATTACTCTTTTAAACGGCCTCTTTATTATAAAATATATATTTAAAAGATCAATTAGAATCATTTTTATATATATAAGACTATTTTATTTAAATTTTATAAAAAAATATTATAGTAAAAATAGTTTCATAAGCCATAAAAAAATGACCACAAATGTGTAGATTTGCCGCTTAAAAAACTAAAAGCACTGCATTTCGTTATGCTGTTTGACAGTTAAAAGGTTCGGCTGTAATATGATGATTGACATCACTAACGGCAACACATGTCAAAATAGTATTTTTTTTATTACAAAAAGCTGTACTTTTTATTACAAGAAGTCAATGTAAGAATCTTCGCAGAACTCTGAACAAGTATAAACCGCGATAAAGAGTGTCTCTTCATTTATCTAGTTTGCCAGTATTTCGTCATTTTAAACTCAAGCAGTACAATTAAAAAACAGAAATAACGATATTAATTGCGACAACAATAATTTAACCGCCGACAATTGCATGTGACTAGCAGCAGGTATTAAAAATATTATCACATCCATTAATATTAAAAATGTAAAATTTTAAAAGCTCACACATCTTGGATTGCTCAATTAAAATGTTGAAATAATTCTTGCAAAAGACAACCATAAGAAACAAGTCTCTATCAGCTT
>CAMOHE010046112.1:0-32727 GCA_946598075.1 Artocarpus hirsutus
TATAAGTAATACGTTTATAACATATTAATACTTAAATCACGTAATGATAAGTATATATAGAAATATTTATATTTAGAATATCACCTATATATATATTTCTATATATATATATATATATGACTACTTATATACATATATATTTTATTCACATAATTAACTACAATGCAAATTCATCATAACATCTTAAAAAAAAATTCATTAATTTGGCATGAATTTTTTTATTTATTATTTATTATTATTATTTTTTTTTAGCACCTCGAGTCCTCATCACATCACCTGAAAAAATAACTTAACATAACATTATAGTTATTCGCATATGATATTATCACATCATCCATGTTTATTTCTAACATTATATTTTGGGGTGTTACAGTGCGCGCCTAGTGTGAATATGTGTATGCAAATAAAAATATTTAAAATGTAGAAAATAAACATGATGCACCTAAACACAAATGAAAAAAAATCTTTTTGGTAAGAATCAGCATTTATTTTTCGTCTTTTGAACATGAATATCTTCAAATCATCATAACTAGAACATAAATCAAATCTAAAATTATGAAGAACATGTTTAAGTGTGTGTGTATGAGAAAACATATAATACCTGAAAAGAGCTTCTTGAATTTTTAAAACTTGTCATCTCAGAATTTTTGAAAACTTGTTCCAACTATCCTCATTGTCTAGAAAATACAATGTGCAAATATATTTTCTATTTATTGTCCCATTATTGAATTTAATTTTATTGCACTTAGGGGGATTACATCGCCTGGTAGATAGTCCTCTACATATTGGTGATGCAAAGGCCTAGATGACTCATGGACAGCTTTTTGCTTTTTGCTTTTTCCTTTTTCTCCTTTTTTCTTTCTTTTTTTTTTGTTTTTATAATTTATTTATAATATAGTATGTTATATTTGTATAAAAGAATCCAAGAAAATAGTCGCAACATAATTCAAAAAGATCAAGACTAAAATGACATTATTTTAAAAATATTTAAAATATGATAGTTAAGCTGATAACTTTTCATTATTTGGTTTAAGTTTAAGAAATATTTCACCTTATATTATTATTGTTGTTGTTGTTGTTAGGAATTGGGTAATAGAAATTGAGACGTATACATGCAATGTTATGCACACAATCCCTAACTAATATCTTTTTATATCGCTTAGAACTGAAAATATTTTTTTTGGAAGGAAAAGTAGCGAGAAACATCGTGAATGATGATTAAGCAGATAAATAGTAGTTTCAAAGTAATACGTAAGAAACAAAACAGCTTGGAAAAAAGAAATTGTGCAAATTTAAGAAATTGCTATGATTATTTTTATTTTTATCTTTTCCTTTGCTAGGACGCAGCAATTCCATCGTTTTCTACATAAAGTAAATGAATTTGCTGTTAAAGTGCCTAAAAAATTACTTATTCAGCTATGGTAGCTTCACAATTAGGATAATGCCCTTCGCAATCCTGTCTTTTTCTTTTTCTTCTTCTTTTCTTCTCTCTCAAAGTTATTCTCAATCTATTTTCAATTACTTTAGAAAAGTTTTAGGCTTCCCCACTTCAAAAGGAAAGGATAATTCTCATTCACTTAATTCTTTCTCTAAGCTTAACTAATTACTCTTTTTCTTAATATCTTAATTAGAGTGTAAGAACATTTATATCATATATGTGCTCATCTATGTTTTTGCGTACGTTAGGATCTTAGAATAGTAGGTTGTAGAGTATTAAGGTATATTTAAAAAGGATAAAATTTCAGGCCCCTAAGAATATTATTTCTGATGTTATTAATTTGCTGTTATACACTCTTGAATGCGCACACACGAAAGAAACATTATAAAAACCTCCTACTTATTTATTCCTTTCTTTATTTTTTCTCAAAAATGTGTTCTCTAATTTCTTTATTCTTTCAAGTGTGAAGTCTAGTATATGAATTGTTTATTCACTCAAAGAAAAAATATGAATTATTTTACTGTAATCCTTTTTTTCAAAGATAATTTACAGTTTGTTAATCTCTTTAATTTGTTAAGAATTTAATGGTAGGATTTTCAAATCCCACATAACAGCATAACCTTTTTCTATCTACCTCTTTGTGACACTAATATTTAATACATATTATTCCTTCCATGTCTTTTTTTTTTTTTAAAAGAAAATTTTATTCCTTTCTTTGTGTGACACTAATATTTAATACATATTATTCCTTCCATGTCTTTTTTTTTTTTAAAAGAAAATTTTATTCCTTTCTTTGTTCCATCGTTGCTCCTCATGGAAAAACAATCCTATTTTGCCCATGTAGCAAGTAATCATAGACTAATTTTCTATTCCCCTATTGCTTTTGTCCTCCTTCTTAAAGTTAATATCAACCGATTTTCAATTACTTTAGCTAAAGTATTTTAGGCTTGTCCACTTGTGAAGGTCGAAAAATTGTATTTTATCGACATTGTTCCTACCAATCAAAGGTGATTCACTTGATCATCAAAATTGTTGCCAGAACCATGTCACCAGAAAGTAAACTAATAGATTAACATTAGTAAACTTCCATTTTCTTTTCAGTACATATCAAGAGTCGTATACCATAATAATTTCCTAAAATAACACGTAATTGGCTGCAAATGCTTTCATATATTGTAGTTTGATATAAATTATTTGTGTACCTATTTAGCATGATAAATAAGGATTCTAATGTGACTGTTTGTATTGCCAACGGTTTCAAATTGAAACCAATTTAATTGCTACAACAGTTTTACATGAATTGTCTCATATTTATGTTTCCATTAGACCATAATAAAAAAAACCTTGGTAACTGCATTTTTGAAGCTGTATAAAAAATCCTTGATGGAAGGATTGCTATGGCAGAGAAAACATTTCTCAGTTTTGGTCTCTATCACCTCTCTGTCTCATCTAATTTTATACACCATCGTATTGAGTACTTGAGTGATAAAAACATCCAAAAACTGGTGGTGTATCATTCGACAACAGCAATCCAACAATACAGTGGTAGCAATGGCTGGAGGTACAAATTTTTACACGCTTCCATTTTGATTTTGTTATGCATATTGTTTTTGGCATGATATAATTGAATTTTATTGGTTTACATTTGGTATCTGAGCAAAATTAGACCTATGCCTTACATGAAGAATTCTGGGAATATACAGTTTTTGACGCTCACGGTTGATTTTTTTTTTTTTTTGATTTATGGGTTTTTGATTTTTAACATTTGTTAATTGAAACTGAGATTAGAAATCATTTAGACACTCGATTTCTAAGAATTTTGCAATTTGAAACATCAAAATCCTTGTCCGGTAGGCTTTGAAACTGTCAGGTTATGTTTTGGGTCTGAAACGGGTCAAAACCGGGTCAAGATGACCTGGTTAAAGGTTGAAGATGAATTTCTCAAGTGACCAAACGACACGTCATTTTAACATTAGCCCTGCTAAAAAACGACATCGTTTTTGCTAAGCTGAGAATTGCTCAACATCAAGGAAAATGACATGTCATTTTGGGTATCAAGAAAACGACATGGCGTTTAATAGGGATGAACTCGTTTCCAGAAAAGAAAAATGACATGTCGTTTTTGCTTTGTTAAAATGACAAGTCGTTTTAACAGAGAAGTAGTATTTCTGATCTGGAAAAAACAACAAGTCGTTTTGGGTCTCAATCCCAAAACGACAAGTCGTTTCATTGGGCATTAAATTAAAAAAAAAACCCAAAAATTAAAAAAAAATTTCCCAAATTTCATAAAGTGATATTTTGAGGAAAATTTGACAAAATTTTTCAGATTTTATAATTTTATCAGATTTTCATAATATCCACAATTTTGGTATGTTTATGAAATTTTTCATATTATGGAATAAATTTATGAAAAATTCATAATTTTGAATATTCATAATTGTTGGTATTTGTTATGAATATTATACAGTTTTTTTTTTTGTGGATATAATTTTGTAAATTTATGTGCTTACAATGTTCATTATGTATAATTTGTTATCTAAAATTATGCATGCAATATTAAGTTAAGTAATTTAGTACATTTAAATTTTGTGCTATAATGTGCTTAAATTATGTTATTGAATGTATAATTTTAATCTATGCACAATGAATATTGGTACATAAATTATGGGTTTTTTATTCTTATTTATTTATTGCTTTAAGTAAATGTAATTTATTTGTGAGCAAAATTTTAGAATAAATGTCTAGTGATGTATATAATTTTGAAGAATTAGAGAATAACCACAGTATCTTTAATTATACAAAATTATATTAAATGTTTAAATCGCATATGGTAAAAGGGCATTAAACTGTGATTAATCATATATAATATAATAAATTTTATCCTACAAGAATTTTTATTATATTTAATATGATTAGTTATGATGATATATCAAATTATCTTTCTTAATTTACCCACAGGAGTTAAGAAAAGGGAATATAATTTGATAGTGTCATCATAAGGATATATGAATAAGCTTGAATTAAAAATTTAGCCCGCAGGTAATTTTTATGTCATTTGATTCATATTTTAATTTATGATTTACATTGGTAAACATGTCATAAAGTATAATAGCCTCAATTGAGTAACATAAGCATGCATGTTTTATTATGCAGCTTTGCAAACTATGAATTACTTTGATTTTCAATGTAACATTCCTAAACTTAAGGGTGACAACTATAAGGTGTGGAAGGAGAGAATTCTCCTTCATTTAGGCATAATGGACATTGACTTTGCTATCCGCAAGGATGAACCACCTGCCATTACAGAGACCAGCCAACCGGATGATGTTGATCAGTATGAAAAATAGGAGCGATCTAATCGCCTCTACGTAATGTTCATAAAAACCAAGATCTCAGCTGGTATACATAGTTCATTGGAGTAATATGACAATGTGCGAGCTTTGATGAAAGCAATTAATGAGCAGTTTGCTACATCAAACAAAGCTTTGGCAAGCACCTTAATATTGAAGTTTATATTCATGAAGCTTATCGGAATTCATGGTGTGCGTGAGCACATCATGCAAATGAGGGATATAGCGGCTCAGTTGAAGACTCTTGAGGTTGAGATGTCTGAAACCTTCCTTGTGCACTACATCCTTAACACTCTCCCACAACAATGTGGACATTTCAAAATATCCTACAACACACATAAGGATAAGTGGTCCATCAATGAATTGATGACCATGTGTGTTCAGGAAGTGGGAAGGCTTGTTATAGAAGCAGGAGAGAGTGTGCATCTGGCAACTTAAAGGAAGAATAAGGGGCAAGCCAAAAATAAGGGAAAAGGCAAACTGCTTGCACAAGTTGATATCAAGAAGGAATCTAGGTGTTTCTTTTGCAAAAAGAAGGGGTACATAGAGAAGGATTATCCTAAATATCAGAAATGGCTTAATAAAAAAGGTACTCAATTCTCACTTGTTTGTTATGAATCTAATATGGTTGATGTTGAGCATAACACATGGTGGATTGATTCTGATTCTACAATCCATGTCACTAATTCCTTGCAGGAGTTGCAAAACCTAAGGAAGCCAGTGAGAAGTGAGCTGTGCATCTATTCAGGTAACAAGATGCACTCACATGTGGAAGCTGTCGAAACATGCATATTAGTTTTAAGTAGTGCTTTGTTTTAGAGTTGGAAAAGATATTTTATATTCCTAGTTTTTCTAGGAATTTAATTTCTGTTTCAAGGCTTGTACCGTTGGTTTTTTCCTTCAATTTTTCAGACACTATATTTAGTTTATTTTATAGATCTGAATTTATTGGAAATGGTACGTTGTCAAATGGTCTTTTTAAAATTAATTTACAAAATGAAACTTCTTATACTTCTTTGCATGTTCATGTTAATGCTAGCATTAAAAGATGTGTTATGAATGAAGAATCCTCTATGTTGTGGCACCATAAGTTGGGTCATATCTCTATTGAGAGAATAAAGAGATTAGTAAATGATGAAGTACTTACTGCTATAGATTTTATTGACTTTGACACTTGTGTGGACTGCATAAAGGGAAAGCAGACCAATATGTTAAAGAAAGGTACCAAGAGGAGTTCAAACATATTAGAAATCATACATACAGATATAGATGCATATGGTCAAAAGTATTTCATTACTTTTATTGATGATTACTCACGATATATCTACCTCTACTTGCTTCATAATAAAAATGAAGCTATAGATGCCTTTAAGTTGTTTAAGATAGAAGTAGAGAAACAATGCGGTAAACAAATAAAGATAGTGAGATCTGATAGAGGTGGTGAATACTATGATAAATACACTGAAGATGGACAAGCGCCAGGTCCATTTACGAAGTTTCTTCAAGAACATAGGATAGTTACCTAGTACACTATGCCTGGTTCTCTAAATCAGAATGGTGTGATAGAAAGAAGAAATCAAACATTGTTGGATATGGTGTAGAGTATGCTTAGCAGCTCCAAGCTTCCTAAGTCCTTGTGGACTAAGGCTCTCAAGATGGCTGCGTATATATTAAACTGAGTTCTAACTAAGGCTATCTCAAAGACACCATTCGAGTTATGGAAAGATTGGAAACCAAATTTGCAACATGTATGCATTTGGGGATGCCCATCTGATCCACAAGAAAAGAAGCTAGACCCCAGGACCATAAGTAGGTATTTCATTGGTTATGCTGAACGGTCCAAGGGATACAAATTTTATTGTCCATCACATACTACTAGGTTTGTGGAATCAAGGAATGTAAAATTTCTTGAGAATGACTTAATTAGTGAGAGCGATCGATCCTGGAACACCGTTCTAGAGAAAGATCATACAGATGCTTAGCCTTCTACTTCATGTGATAGAGTGATTGTTATACGCAACATGCCTACAGTTCAAATGTGCGTTGAACAACAGCCAGTCATTCAAGTTCCATAGACTGCTGATCAGGAAGTAGTAGATCCAGTTGAACAACAGATACAAGAACCTATTAAACAGCCAGTTGATCAACATACTCCTCAAGAGAATGTTGAACCAACATTAAGGAGATCTACAAGAGTAAGGCGATTAGCCATTCTTAGTGACTATGTTGTGTATTTACAAGAGTCTGAATACAACATAGGAGCTAAAAATAATCCAGAAACGTTTTCACAAGCCATGAGTTGTAAGGAATCTAACTTGTGGTCTGATGCCATGAAAGAAGAGATGAACTCTATGTCATCTAATGGAGTCTGGGATCTTGTCAAGTTGCTTAATGATGTAAAAGCCATAGAATGCAAATGGGTCTTTAAGACAAAGAAAGACTCATTAGGCAACATTAAAAGATATAAGGCAAGACTCGTTGCAAAATGATTCACTCAAAGGGAGGGTATGGATTACACTGAAACTTTTTCTCCTGTATCCAAGAAGGATTCCCTTCGTGTGATTATGGCCTTAGTGGCTTATTTTGATTTTAAGTTATATCAGATGGATGTGAAAACGATATTCCATAATGGTGATCTAGAGGAAGAGGTTTACATGAAATAACCTAAACGATTCTCCTCTAGTGATGGTAAGCAATTGATGTGCAAACTCAAAAAATCCATATATAGTTTTGAAACAGGCCTCTCATCAATGGTATTTGAAATTCCATGATTTCATCACTTCATTTGGTTTTGAAGACAACATCATCGATCAATGCATATACCAGAAGGTCAGTGGGAGTAAGATTTGTTTCCTTGTTTTATATGTAGATGATATCCTTCTTGCTACCAATGATAAGTGATTTCTATATGAGGTGAAACAATTTCTTTCTAAGAACTTCGATATGAAGGATATGGGTGAGGCATCTTATGTCATTGGCATTAAGATCCATAGGAATAGATCTTGATGCATTTTGGGACTATCGCAGGAAACCTATATCAATAAAGTCTTAGACAGATTTCAGATGAAAGATTGTTCACTAAGTGTAGCACCCATTGTGAAGGGTGATAAGTTCAATATGAACCAATGCCCAAGGAATGATTTCGAGAAAAATCAAATGAGCAACATTCCTTATGCTTCAGTTGTTGGAAGCCTTATGTATGCTTAGGTCTACACAAGACCTGATATTGCATTTACTGTGGAAATGTTAGGGAAATATCAGAGTAATCCAGGCATTGACCATTGGAGGGCTGCAAAGAAAGTGATGAGGTACCTTCAAGGCACAAAGGATTACATGCTTATGTATAGACGAATTGACAATCTAGAGGTGATTGGCTACTCTGATTCAGACTTTGCTGGCTGTGTTGATTTGAGAAAATTAACTTCTGTTTATATTTTCATGCTAGCTGGAGGAGCTATATCTTGGAGAAATGGAAAGCAAGCATTGGTTGCTACTTCCACAATGGAGGCAGAGTTCGTTTCTTGTTTTGAGGCTACTTCGCATGGTGTATGGTTGAAGAGTTTTATGTCAGGCCTTAGAGTTGTAGATTCTGTGTCTAGGCCATTAAGAATATATTGTGACAATTCATCTGCAGTCTTTATGGCTAAGAATAATAAAAGTGGCAGTCAAAGTAAGCATATAGACATCAAGTACTTAGCCATAAGGGAATGCATTAAGGAAAATAAAGTGATCATAGAGCATGTAAACACTGAATTGATGATCGTAGATCCTTTGACAAAAGGAATGCCACCAAAGTCATTTAAGGAACATGTTGTTCAGATGAGACTTGGTTCCACAATATAAATTTGTTTGTACATACAATTTTGTAGTTTTAATGAAACTCTTATTCAGTTGTGATGTTTTCTCATATTTGATTTGCACATAAAGTTATTGGAGAAAAATTCATATTTAGAAGGACCAAGAATAAACATTGGGTTTATTTATAAAGTTGAGTTACCATATATGGAATAAAGTATGAGAAACAATACATAGTAATACATGGAAGATAATACTCACAATTTAGAGAAATTATCACCATGATTTATATATTTGTTTCCTGAAGGTTTGGGTTGAATGAATACAAAGTTAAATATGGAGACCAAGTGGGAGAATGTGACTGTTTGTATTACCAATGGTTTCAAATTGAAGCCAATTTAATTGCTATAACAGTTTTACATGAATTGTCTCATATTTATGTTTCCATTAAACCATAATAAAAAAACTTTGGCAATTGCATTTTTGAAGCTGTATAAAAAATCCTCAATAGAAGGATTGCCATGGTAGAGAAAACATTTCTCAATTTTGGTCCCTATCACCTCTCTCTCGTCCAATTTTATACACAATCGTATTGAGTGCTTAAGTGATAGAAGCATCCAAAAACTAGTAGTGCATCATTTGACAACAGCAATCTAACAATACAATGGTAGCAATGGCTGGAGGTATAAATTTTTACACGCTTCCGTTTTGATTTTGTTATACATATTGTTTTTGGCATGATAGAATCGAATTTTATTGGTTTACATCTAACCCTTCAATTTCCAAGCTATCCTTGTAATACTCCATGAATCAACTAACACTGTGTTGGCACCTTGAATTATTTGCATGTCTCCTAATTTGAAATAAATTATTTGCAGATTTGGAAAGTAATTCATAGTTAAATAAGCATTCCACGCTACCCTTATTCTTCTTGAATCTTACAATCCACGGCACCGTTTACTGCACCATTCTAGGTGGTCATGTTTCTAGCGCCTAGACCTCAAAAAATTAGCACCGCAGCACTACATACTGATTTCAGACACATTAAAAATGTGTTTTTTATTAATTCAAGTGTGATCTTTAATCTCTAATGATTGAGAGAGACAAATTACAACCTTTCCAATAATCCCTTACTAGATTGTAATATTTCTCTAGATTTAACAATAATAAACTCATACATACAATAAGCTATCTTTTAATTTCAACCTTTAATTAGTGATTGTATTTTAAAGTACTCACAAGACAACAGTGGTTTGTGTTGAACTTTGTCTCTTAAGCAAACCAATACATTGTTGTTATATCACATATGAGTTATTTCAGATTTCAAATTATATTTCAATCATTTAACACTATTCCGGCCTTGTGTTCTATCTTGAATTCATCAACGTTTACAAGACTAAACTACGATCTGGTTAGAAACGGCATCAAGACATCACTGAAGAGTGCAGACCTCTCGATGCCTTGCTAAAGGAAAGAACAAATGATAAGTTGTCGACGTTGCATTGACGTTGACTTCGATGGCTGTCCCTTTGTTTCTCTTTTTTTTTTTTTTTTTTTTCTTTTTTAATTTTACTTTAGGCTTCATGTTTGTTTAGTGTGTGGAAGTCAGAAAACGGTGGAGAAGAAGGGTTCAAATTAAAGAAAATTCCTCTTTTGTAATTTTTTACTTTTTATATTAGTATCCATCTTTTAAAAAACAATTACTGATATTTTTGTAAAATTCAAATATTGAATATTTCCGTGGACACTGATGTTTTCATTGTTGCATTGTAACGTTAAAAATTTTCGACACATCTCAGTGTTGCGATTACCCTAAGTTACACGCATAATGTTCTAGGCAATGCACATGACATGGAAGATAGATGGTTTACTTGTTATCTTTCCTTTCTGCTTTCCAAAATTTTGCATCTAATCCGTGCTATATAGATTTTACAGTCTTCTTCTTCCTTAACTTTGTCATTTGTATTATAAATTTTCTATTAGGATGAACATAAGAGAGGACGAATTCTTTCGTTGAAAACTCTAATTTTATACCTAATTATCCTTTTTATTTTTCAAAAGCAAATGATTTTGGTTACCAGATTTTAGCACAAAGTTCTGCTGTCTATAAATAAAACATGCAAGGCAGTCTCTTCTTGAATCAATGACTCTTCGATGATGCTTGCTATTCACTGTTCATTACCACTGGTTATGATCAATCACAGGCTTCTCTAGGAAAACGAATGTAAAAACAAGTAATAAATAGGTTCATTTTTGAAAATCAGCATTACGATACATTGATCTCATTGTCCCACACAGAGAGAACATATAATTGTAAAGCACAAACAAATACAGAAATAGAGAGAGAGAGAAATAATGTATACAAGAAAAGTGAGCATCAAAGAAGCCTACATTTTTGACATTAGAACCACTTATCACCCCAATACATCTGCCTCCTTTTCCATGCTTTATTCGAACAATTTTGCATGAATTCTGACATGCTAGATGTATATAATTTGAGCTTCTCACGATTCTTCTTGCATTTCTCCAGCTCAGCTTCTAGCATGGCCATCTTGAGGTCTAGCTTTTCACGGATGCCTTTCTCGTATCTAAATGCTTCAAAACCAAGAAAAACTTCCATAATGTCTTCAAAAGAATCCAAGTATCGATCAAGTCTGAAGCCTGTAATTCTTCGAATTCCAGTTAGGTTGAAATACAGGTTTCTAAGATCATCCTTGGTGACGTCTTCGACCTTAGTTTTGCACATTTTTTCGATGATTATACATAGCAACGTAGAGGTGATGCTCTTCATCGCCGGTGTCAAATTTTCCTTGCCAACAAGATCTCTTCCGTACTTGCCAAGTAAGGTTTCTAAAACAAGAACCAACGTCTTTGGTACCATGAAACCTTTAATATCCTCCACCTTTTGCCTCAAATACTTGTCATCTAATAATTGTAATAAACCTTCTTCAGGTGTGAAATAATGAAGCTCTGCTTGGAACATCTCAAAGTCATCCATAGCTCTGTAGGGCCATGAAGAATCTCTCCAATTAATGCTCCATCTTTCCTTAACGCTGTAAGGCGATAAAGATTCTGTCGAATTAACTATCAGGCCACAATGGCGAAGTTGTCGGGCTGCTTTCCGTTTAATTATCCGCCTGTCAGAATGGCCAATGTCTCTCGGCCCATCAAAATGGAAAAATGGTTGAATTCTTTCAATATCTTCAATTGATCCCTCAGGATCAAAACGAGAATTGAAACGTCTACATTCGTTATAGGCATTCCTTCGGAAAGCCTTATGTGTTTGGTTATCAAAACCAAAGGGATCAATCAAGATCTTCTTTTCTTCTTCTGTAAGCATATCCATTATCTCTTTCAGGGTCGATTCACTTGAAATACCCTTTGACTGACGATGCATTGATTCTATGTTCACCGAATGCCATCGGTTCTCTCCCAGTATTGTGAGCTCCACATCTTTTGTCTCTCCTTTTATTGCCGTCATAATCTAAAAAACAGATAATCCCAAAGGATATTAAATTAAGTGCAAGATTTTATTTTAAGGAAAAGAAACTAATTCCCCTTGCACATAAAGGAATTAGATTCTTTAGCACCTTTGTAACAATATGTAGTTGAAAAAGAAGCATTAAAAAATTGTGAAGTCAAATATATTGACCTTATTTGTTTTATATTCTTGTTAAACAGTAGAAAAAATATTCAACTCAAATATAATATACAAAAATAATCTTGTCTTCTTAAGGATGAAAAGATTATTATTAACGTAATCTCCCCAAGAAATATATTTCGAATGAGAAAGACTATGTATCATCCTGTCTCTTATCTGCAAGATATATCTTTAACTAATATATAACATTTGTCGTACATGCAACACCCTTATTGCCGACCCACCAAATTTAACCGTACAAAACAGCAAATTCAAAGTTCATTTTGAATGAAATCTTCCCCTGGAATATAGATGATTATCTCTAACTACTATAAAAAGAGGTCAGCATAATATTATTAAAAAAAAAAACTTCTTAAAAATTAGCTTACCTCATAAAGCAAGCAATGTACATGAGCAACAAATTTGCATTCTTCACAGTAATAAGCACGAAAAGAAAAGACTGATCTCTTTCTTCTTCGCACATGTCACAATAATATTCGTACGAATGATCTTTAAAGTTTGAATATTTAGAAAGAATCAAACGATGCGTATGGTACTCATATTTGATGGTTGATGGCAAGGGACCACATAAAAAATGGAAGTTGAAAACACATTCCATGCAACGAAAAACAAAAGATCGAGTATGTGTGACTTCATTAGGAACAACTTTGACCTTGTTGCCATAAGATTTTAGACATGCATCACATTGAATTTCACAAGAAGAATTTTCTACTAAAGAAAGCAAATGATCATGGCTTCGACAGTTTACTGTCATGTCAAGAGAAGCACATTCCATACCCAACGTAAAGTTACACTCATCTTCAGGACAAGCGAAAATGAGCCTACAATCTTTTCTACAACAGGAACGACAAGATCGAGGCTTACTGACCAGGAGTATGAGAGAATGGGACAAGTGAAAAGGATGCTGAATTTTTTGCGGCAACTCAGCACATGATTTATGTAAAAAATTCTCACACTTTTTGGAGATGCAAGAATAGGCTGGACCCGACCAGTTCAATTGACATCCAAAGCATTTACCTCCCCTTTTATCGCTATGACGATGATGCTCATCCACCAGGGTCATCTGCTGCTGATGGCAGGAAAAATGAACAACACCATGTTCTGATTCGTTGGATGTGATGGTTGGCAGTGGGATCATAGCACATGTCTTATGCATGTAGAAATCAGAGCATGACTGGTGATCACATGCATAAACATATTCCTCATTTTGGAAAGGTTTCTCACAGTAATAGCAACGACAACTTTCGTTTAATGATCTCTTTGTGAGCTTGAGAGTGTGGAGAGGATGCAATAAGTGGTCGATGTGTTCTGGCAACTCGGCACATTCTATGTGGATGTAATATCTGCACCGGTAGCACCAGTAACAACGTAGACCCTTTGGAATGGGGAGAGTGCACATGCTGCAAAAGCGTGCTGAGGATTCCAAAGTTACCTCATTTATGTCATGCTCATGACTGAAATGACGAAATGGTCTAGTGTACCTCATTTCTCTAATTTGAACGACGTTGTTTTTCTCTCTCTCTCTTCTTTTCTTTTCTCTTTTTTTTTTGGGTAAAAATGATACAAGGGGGCACTCAGAAAATCAATGATTGCTAGGAGAAAATTGGGAACGGATCATATGTATTGCATCTTGCTTGAACTCCAATTTATACGTACTGCTCGAATAACCTATGTGATGAATGTTACTTCCCAGGAGTTATTTTTTCTAATAATATTTTAATGGAACCTTCACTACAAAGTTACATAAAATAAGCATATGTAAAGCTGATCATAACTATTTATCATGTGGTTTAAGTTTAAGAAACATTTCACCTTATAATTATTGTTATTTTTGTTGTTGTTGTTAGGAATAGGGTAATAGAAATTGAGACGTATACATGCAACGTTATGCACACGATCTATGACTAATATCTTGTACTATTGCTTCTGTTACAGTAATTTATCGCTTAGAACTGAAAATATTTTGTTGGAAGGAAAAGTAGCTTGAAACATCGTGAATGATGATTAAGCAGATAAATAGTAGTTTCAAAGTAATACGGAAGGAAAAAAAACAGCTAGGAAAAAGAAATTGCGCAAATTTAAGAAATTGCTATGTTTATTTTTATTTTTATTTTTTTCCTTGCTAGGATGCAGCAATTCCATCTTTTTCTACATAAAGTTAACGAATTTGCTTTTAAGTGCCTAAAAAATTACTTATTCGCCTCATGGTAGCTTCACAATTAGGATAATGCCCTTCGCAATCCTGTCTTTTTCTTTTTCTTTTCTTCTTTCTCAAAGTTATTCTCAATCTATTTTCAATTACTCTACAAAAGTTTTAGGCTTGCCCACTTAAAAAGAAACGGATAATTCTCATTTTGTTCCTTTTTAGTTTCTTCTGTTTTTTAATCAGAGTTTTCTTTTTCTTTCTTTAATCTCTTAATTAGAAGATAAAAACATTTATATATGTTATACCTCCAGGGGAGGGGCTTTCTCTTATACTTAAAAATTGACCACGTTCTCGTATCAGCGGTGGGTGGTATTGGACCTTTTCAAGGTCAAAAGTTAGCATAATATGTGAAGTTTTCCTTCACGTTAATAAATGGACTATCAGTCCCTTTCAAAATCGACGTGGGATTTCCTCAACAACGACAAGTATTAGAGTAGGGTACTAACTTTTTTTTTTTTACAATATTAGATGAGTTTTATGATGTGTGGGTTTCTATGGTATTTAGCAAATTGAGTTAAAACTATAATTAGAACCAATTTCGATTAAAAATACGGTAGCATTGAATAGCTCTACATTGTTGCAACTTTCGCTTTTTACTGAAACATAATGCGGTGCTAATTTAATAGCAAACATTAAAAAAATAATTGGTATATTTACTATTGGTCCATAAAATATTGAAAACTCAAATATCCTATCAATTGGTAATATCAAAAAGGATAAATTTTTCAGGCTTCTTTAATTTGTTATTACTCTGTATTCTGCCATGCACGCACACGAAAGGAACATTATTCAAAGCTCCCGTTTAATTCCTTTTTTTATTCTCCAAAACTATTCCTTACTTTATCTTTTAAAGTCTAGTATATGGATTATATATTCACTCAGAGAAAAAATATAGATTCTTTTTACTGTATTCTTTTTTTTTTTTTTTTTTGAAAAAGTTAATTTAGGGTTCATCCCTGGTTTAATTGAAGATTTAACCGTAAGATTTTTAAATTCCTCTTAACAACCGTATCACTCTACCACTTTGTTCAATTAGGCTGTTCAGAAGAACGGTTGGAACCTATAGTTTTGGTTTAAAAACTATAGCATGTAAGAGTTTTATAGTATTTATAGTTATAACTGATGATTAAAACTGTTCCTTCAAATAGCCTAAACATATTATATTCCTTCTATGTCGTCTTTTTTAGAAAAAAATATTTCTTATATCTCATTTTACTCCTTTCTTTGTTCTATCGGAGCACTCCTTCTAATAAAACAATTCCATTTTGCAGTAGCAAGTAATATTATAGGGAAACAATAATATAATTCCATTCAAAACCTTTCTTATGTTTAGACAACGAATGAAAGATCTAATTTAAGAATTTACAGAATTTTTAATTTAAGTCTAATTAATTAAAAATTACCAACGAATATAACAAGCAAAAGAATACAGCAAATTTTTTCGTAGTTCAGCTAAAAAATCTATACGTTTATGGGGTCACATCCAGATATTTAGCCATCCACTAGAAAAAATTGTTTATAAGCACCAATTGAACTTATTCAATTTAAGACTCCCTCTTAATGATTGATGCATATATGGTTGTACTTCTTATGGCTTGTTCACTGAACACCACTCTTCGTTAACTCTATTCACAAGACTCTCATCTACTACATAATGTTTTCTTCTAAAAACTGCAAATTCTTCTCTTAAAGAACAATATATCTTTTCTCAAAAATACTTGAACAAAAACTCATTGCCTTTAAGCTTGTTTGCCCTCTGGAAACTCTATAGAAAGGTCTCAAACCTGTAATCCTTGCATAGGCAGTGAAAGTTTATACTCAGTTCAAATTTTTGGGCTTAAATGTTGCAACACAAGCTTCAATAGATTTGAAAGCCAAATAAATACTGTTCCTTAGACTCATTTTCTTATCTTTTGAACACATAAACCCTTCCTTCAATTAGATATAGCCTATATAAAGCTCCTTAAGCATGTCTAAATCCCAGCTTCATTATATAAAGGATAAATCCACTTTTATTCAAAGTTCTAAACCTTCTTGAATTCAAACTTGCTCCTTAAAGTAAGATTGATTTTGAATGTTATTTGAATTTGAATTTGACTCTAAAAATCTTCTAAAAAACACAGACAAATATTCTGTAAAATTTTGGAACATTTTGGAATATTCTTTGATATTTTTCTTTAGTTTTTTTTCATAAAAATTGTCATTAGTTATTTTCTTGGATAATTACAAGCCAATTATGCCAATTCAAAAAAAAAAAAAAAAAAAACCTAACAATCTCCCCCTTTGGCAAATTTGACAAACTTTAAAACAAAATTTCAAAAAAAAAAAACTTTTCTTCCCTTTTTTTTTTTTTTAAAAAATATTAAAGTTAATTTTCATCTTGCTCCCTTTCACACTTTGCACAACATTGTCCTGTGTTGTACCTAAAAACACAATCATGCAACCACAAAAAAAAAAAAAAAAATTGTTTTTTCTCTCCCTTTGAACAAAGAAGACAGAGAGTATTACTCTAACAAACCAATTTAAAAGACTCATTATAACTGCATAAAAATCCTTCATACCAATGAAACAATTTCAAACAAATTTTCAATCCAAAATTTTCTTGACAGACTTAAGAGCTATTGAGAAACAAAACTGCTAAAGAAATAATATACATAGTTTCTTGGCAATGATTTTGTGTGTGTGTGTGCGCCTAGTATGAATATGTGTATGGAAATAAAAATATTTAAAATGTAGAAAACAAACATGATGCACCTAAACACAAATGAAAAAAAAAAAATCTTTTTGGTAAGAATTAGCATTTATTTTTTGTCTTTTGAACATGAATTATCTTCAAATCATCATAGCTTGAACATAAATCAAATCTAAAATTATCAAGAACATGTTTAATTGTGTGTGTGTGAGAGAGAAAACATATAATACCTGAAAAGAGCTCCTTGAATTTTTAAAATCTGTCATCTCAAAATTTTTGGAAAACCTGTTCTAACTATGCTGATCGTCTGAAAAATACAATATGCAAATATATTTTCTATTTATTGTACCATTATCAAATTTAACTTTATTGCACTTAAGAGGATTATATCGCATGGTAAATAGTCCTCTATGTATTGGAAATGTCTAGGCTTAGATGACTCATGGACAACTTTTTCCTTTTTCCTTTTTCTCCTTTTTTCTTTTGTTTTGTTTTTATAATTTATTTATAATATAGTATGTTCTATTTACATAAAAGAATCCAAGAAAACAGTCGCAGCATAGTTAAAAAAGATCAAGACTAAAATTTCATTATTTTAAAAATATTTAAAATATGATAGCTTTAGTGCACATAAATCAATTAATTAAAGCTGATGACTTTTCATTATTTGGTTTAACTTTAAGAAACATTTCACCTTATATTATTATTGTTGCTGTTGTTAGGAATTGGGTAATAGAAATTGAGACGTATACATGCAATGTTATGCACACAATCCCTGACTAATATATTTTATATCGCTTAGAACTGAGTATATATATATATATATATATTTTGGAAAGAAAAGTAGCTCGAAACATCGAGAATGATGATTAAGCAGATAAATATTAGTTTCAAAGTAATACGTAAGAAACAAAACAGCTAGGAAAAAGAAATTGTGCAAATTTAATAAATTGCTATGTTTATTTTTATTTTTATGTTTTTCCTTTGCTAGGATGCAGCAATTCCATCTTTTTCTAAGTAAAGTTAATGAATTTGCTTTTAAGTGCCTAAAAAATTACTTATTCGGCTCATGGTATCTTCACAATTAGGATAATGCCCTTCGCAATCCTGTCTTTTTCTTTTTCTTTTCTTCTCTCTCAAAATTACTCTCAATCTATTTTCAATTACTTTAGAAAAGTTTTAGGCTTCCCCACTTAAAAAGGAAAGAATAATTCTGATGAGTTTCTTTTTCTTTCTTTAATCACTTTATTAGAATATAAAAACATTTATACATGTTACTGCTCAAAAGTTTAGGCTTTTTCTCACACTTATAAATTGACCACGTTCTCATTTCAGTGTTAACAACTTTTTACTTTTTATTGTAACATGTGAGAATATTTACAGGCTTCACGTGATATGCTAATTTAATAGCACACATTAAAAAAAATAATTGGTATATTTAGTATTGTCCATAAAATATTGAAAACTCAAATATCGTATCAAAAGAGTTAAATTTTTCAGGCCCCTTTAATTTATTGTTACTCTATATTCTGCCGTGCGCGCACACGAAAGGAACATCATTCAAAGCTCCCGTTTAATTCCTTTCTTTATTCTTTCTCCAAAACTATTCCTTACTTTATCCTTTGAAGTCTAATATATGGATTATATATTCACTCGGAGAAAAAATATAGATTATTTTTACTGTATTCCTTTTTTTTTTTTTTTTGAAAAAGTTAATTTAGGGTTCAACCCCACTTCAATTGAAGATTTAACCGTAGGATTTTTAAATCCCTCGTAACAACAGTATCTATCTACCTCTTTGTTTAATTAGGCTGTTTGAAAGAACAGTTGGAACCAATAATTTTAATTTAAAAACTATAATATGTAAGAGTTTTATAGTATTTACAGTTATAACTGATAGTTAAAATTGCTCCTTGAAATGACCTAAATATGTTACATTCCTTCTATTATTTCTTATATCTCATTTTACTCCTTTCTTTGTTCTATCAGACCAGTCCTCATAATAAAATAATTCTATTTTGCAGTAGCAAGTAATATTATAGGGAAACAATGATATAATTCCATCCAAAACTCTTCTTCAGTTTAGATATCGAATAAAAGATCTGATTTAAGAATTTACCTAATTTTTAATTTAAATCCAATTAATTAAAAATTATCAACGTATAAAACAAGCAAAAGAACACAGCAAATTTTATCTTGATTCAACTATAAAACCTATGTTCATGGGGTCACGTTCAAATGTTGAACGATCCATTAGGAAAATCTCTTTATAAGTACCAATTAGACTTATTCAATTTAAGACTTCCTCTTAATGATTGACCCATATGTGGTTGTACTTCTTATGGCTTGTTTAGCAAACACCACTCGTCTTTAACTCTGCTCATGAGACTCTAGTCTACTGCATAACTTTTTTTTCCAAAAACTGTAAATTCTTCTCCTAAAGAACAACATATCTTCTCTCAAAAATAATTGAACAAAAACTCATTGCCTTTATGCTTATTTGCCCTTTAGAAACTCTATAGAAAGGTCTCAAACCCATAATCCTTTCATAGGTAGTGAAAGTTTGTCCTTAGTTCAAATTGTTGGGCTTATCTGTTGCAATAAAAACTTCAATAGATTTTAAAGCTGAATAAATACTACTTCTTAGACTCGTTTTCTAATCTGCTGCACGCATAAACCCTTCCTTCAATTAGATATAGCCTATTTAAAGCTCCTTAAGCATGTCCAAATCCCAACTTCATTATATAGATGATAGATCCTACTTTTATTAAAATTTCTAAACCTTCTTGATTCAAACTTGCTCCTTAAGATAAGATTGACTTTGAATATGATTTGAATTTGAATTTGAGTCTAAAAATCTTCTAAAAAACACAGACAAATATTTTGAAAAATTCTAGAATATTCTTTGATATTTTTCTTTTGTTTTTTTTTCATAAAAATTGTCATTAGTTTTTTTCTTGGATAATTATAAGCCAATTATGCCAATTCAAAAAAAAAAAAAAAAACTAACAGTCTCCCCTTTTGATATATTTGACAAAACCTAAAATAAAATTCCAAACAAAAACTGTACTTCCCCTTTTTTTTAAGAAAAATGTCAAAGTTAATTTTCATTTTACTCCCTTTCACACTGTGCATGATGTTCTCCTGTATTGTACCTAAAAACACAATCATGCAATCACAAAACAAAATAATATTCTTTTTTTCTATCTCTTTTTAACAAAGGAGACAAAGAGCATTAGTCTAACAAAACAATTTAAAAGACTTATTGAAACTGCATAAAAATCTTTCATACCAATGAAACAATATGCATGATGTTGATTCAAGTCATTTCTCTCTCTTTTTAACAAAGGAGACAGAGAGCATTAGTCTAACAAAACAATTTAAAAGACTTATTGAAACTGCATAAAAATCTTTCATACCAATGAAACAATATGCATGATATTGATTCGAGTCATTACACCACCTTAATTAAATCATTCTTTTCGAACAAATTTTCAAACCAAAATTTTCTTAACAGACTTAAGAACTATTGACAAACAAAATTGCTAAAGACATAATATACATAGTTTCTTAACAATGATTTTGTGTGTGTGTGCATGCCTAGTGTGAATATATGTATGCAAATAAAAACATTTAAAATGCAAAAAATAAACATTATGTACCTAAACACGAATGAAAAAAATCTTTTTGATAAGAATTAGCATTTATTTTTTGTCTTTTGAACATAAATTATCTTCAAATCATCATGGCTTGAACATAAATCAAATCTAAAATTATCAAGAACATGTTTAAGTGTTTGTATGTTTAAGTGTGAGAAAACATATAATACCTGAAAAGAGCTTCTTGAATTTTTAAAACTTGTCCTCTCAAAATTTTTGAAAAACCTGTTCTAACTATCCTGATAATCTGGAAAACACAATATGCAAACATATTGTCTATTTATTGTACCATTATTGAATTTAACTTTTTTACACTGAAGGGGGCTTATATTACATGATAGATAGTCCTCTATATGTTGGCGATGCATAGGCTTAGATGACTCGTGAACAACTTTTTTCCTTTTTCCTTTTTCTCCTTTTTTCTTTTTTTTTTATAATTTATTTATAATATTGTATGTCATATTTGTATAAAAGAATCCAAGAAAACAGTCGCAGCATAATTCAAAAAGATCAAGACAAAAATTTCATTATTTTAAAAATATTTAAAATATGATAGTTTTAGTGCACATAAATCAATTAATTAAAGCTCTTTGATAATTAAGATTGATTTATGCACAAACATAGAGTCTTTTCAAATAATTCATATTCAACTAACTATTTTTCATGCTAAATTCCTTAAATTTTTCTATGTAAAAAGCAAATAAACATGGACCTAACATGTGCCTAATGTAATATGCATGCATTAAATGAAAAGCACCTAAGATGTAAATCAAAAATGCAAATTCCTAATGCTTTCCCAAGTGATTCGAACCTAGAAGCATTAAGTGCTTTAGAAAATATGGCTATTAATTGCTTTTCAATTTTTAATCTCATGTACAAATCTTTAAAAGCATCATATGTCTCAAATTTTTATTTCAAGCACAAATGAGACTTTTTATTCCAAATTTTTCAAACTTTTCAATTTCAATCCATATTAGATCTAGGTGTCCCTTTTGGTTTGGAGGAAAGTAATTAATTATTTATCGTGCCATGATTTCAATAATCTAAAGCATTTAGGTCTAATATGGCTTTTAATAATGCAAAAGTGACAAATAGGAACAAACCTTTTAGACGTACTTGATGAAAAATGAGATGTATGAACAGATTTCTTAATAGATGGTGGCAGCAGTGTAGACTTTAGTCTCTTCTTGACAAAATGTGTTATTGTACTTGTGTCTCCACCCATGTATCCAAGACCATTATGGTTTCCACCAGATTTTCCCGAAGTCAACATGTGATCAAGTTTGGCAATCCTAGCATTCAAGATCCCCATGCTCTTTATGGTATGTTCTAACTCTAACCTTGTTTCAGATAGCTTCTCTCCTTATTAGCAGGTAGGAGTTCATAATTGGTGGCAACTTTTTTTAATTCATCACTCTCTTTGGTAAATTTAGCCACTTGATCTTCTAGAGTCTTATTGAATTTGCACACCTTCAACCACTTGGTATACATGTTTCTATAGGCGTTATGTATTGTCCCATCAATGATATCATCAACATTACTTTCATTCTTAAACTCACAATCCGAAATATCTTGAGCATAATTTTTGTTGAATTCTATTGTAGATTCTATTACGATAGATTCTTTGACAAATTTCGTGACGGCATTGAATGAAACATAATTACTCACTACCTCATCATCCTTTTGACTCTGTTCAGATTCTTCATCACTCTAGGTGGAAGCCATGGTCTTGGATTTCTTCTTGAGCGTGTTAGCACATTCGGGTTAAATATGACCAAAACCTTTGTATTCTTTACATTAAATTTCTTTGCCCTTTTTAATGCCATCTGGCTGCTTGAAAGAGCCTTGTTTTTCTTAAACTTTTCAACCTTTGAGGAATTTGCAAACTTTTTCTTCTTATTCATCTTCTTCAAAATTCTATTGAAATTTTTTATCAACGTAGCAAAAGATTCTGACAAATCCTCTTCATCTTTAGACGTGTCCTCCTCGTAAGAATCATGCACTTTGGCTTGTAGGGTTATGCTCTTCCCTTTCTTCTTTTGCTTCAATTTTATCTCAAAAGTTTGCAGTGAGCTCATCAATTCATTAAGCTTTATGGAGTCAACATCCTTGGCTTCTTCAATTGTTGCAACCTTGTAAGCAAAAAGGTAATGATTCTATCTATGTGGTGGTTGATCGATTTTCAAAGATGGTTCATTTTATTCCATACAAGAGAACCATATATGTGGTTTAAGTAGCTCAATTGTGTTAGAAAAATAGTACGCAACAGAATTTTAAAATTTTTTATATTAGAGCATTTTTCAAAACATAAGTTTGACACACTATATGCATAAATTAACCAGATCTTACTAACCTCTAAGTGCCGAAGAACTCCCGTAATCCGTGAAGAGAAGTAACGTTCTAGAAGAGCCTCAATCAGCTAGTCTTCTTTGCTATTCTTTATTCATGATCAAAGTGAGTGTGGGCTCACACGTACAGCTCTTCCACCAGATGACTTTCCTTCCAACCAATTGAGAGAATCCAAAGATAGTGTTCTTGATTTGTGAACAAGAGCTCTCAGAGAGTTTTAAAATCTCACTTGCAGAGTATCACTTTTAATCTCCTAATTGATTAAATAATAATAAGGCTCACTCCCTTTTTTACAAAGGTTGGGTCCACGAGTCAGTCCTTATCAGATAATGCCTCAAAATTTGAATCAGAATCAAATTCAGACCAATATCTGATGAAATCCGCGAAAAAAGCGTGATCTTTTTATCGCGCGATCAACATGCCGATCTGTCTAATAAACATGCCGAACTTGCCCCATGGGCAGGTCAAACTTGAGGATCAGCATGGTGAATTGTCGATAAAAATTTTAACGAATCTTTTATTTTTCACCCGAGATTCAATAGGATAAAGTCTCAGTTTTAATTTAAATAACCCAATAGAAAAGTTATCTAATTAAAAAAACTTTATCTAGATAATCTTTAGGAAAATAAATGAATTCCTAATAATTATACAAGTTTATCTTGATTTAATTTATTCAAGATTAAATCAACTGATAAATAGACAAGAATTATCCGATCCCAATAATTCAACAAGTTTATCTTGAATTAATTTTGTCATAAAATTAATTCAACCGATAAATAGACATGAATTATTTGATTATTCTGAATTTTAACCAATCTAATAAATATGACATAAGTCACCAATTATTGAAAAAACACGGTGTATCATTACAGGATTTTTGTGAGCTAGCAACGGGGACCTGATGGACCTATATAATTCAAGCTCCTGATAATTATGAAACCCAATATCCTAGATATACATTTCATAATTATTAACTCTAACGCTACTTCACTAAAAACTTGAAACTGCACTCTCGAACTATATAGAATTACAAAGCCCATGTAGCTAAGTCTCCATGACATATCATAGTGTATCATATCCCTATAGGATTATCTATAATTGGCTTAAGGACAAGTTCTGTCTTACCTTTTTGATTATTTTTATTTTACGTTTCATTATCTCACCATTGGAAAACTTACCATCCAAAGACAATATGCCATTCGGTTACACCTATGTATCTAAATGGTTGAGCACTTTAGTTTTTCAATTGCAGGATAACGTATATAAGAGGATATCACTACTCCTAAAGAGGAGCTATGGATTCCATATCTATAAATAATAGGTCTACGCTATCAAGAGTCATGCCTCCAACGTACCGGCATGCATACCACTATTAAAATATAGGTGTCACCCTTTGATACATCAAAAGACATAAGTCAAGACAATGGGTCCACTATTCATCTCAGGATTAAGATATAATACAAATGATTATCTAAAGTGAATCGATTTACTGAGACAAAATTATTAATCCAAATCAATTCACTTTATGTCCCAATCCAACATATCATCACCAATGACAATGTGTTAATGTTTCTATTCGTGGAGTCCACCTTCGATAGCTAAGACATACCATCTTCCAATAGAGATATAGACAACATAACAATCTTTATATGAATAAAGCGTCCAACTTTATTCCCTCGATTGTGGACTTATGATTTAGACCATCACCTTAAGAATCGTGTCTTCTATATAATCTATCCATTATATGCCCAATTCTTAAAGGTTTAAACCGATATTCTCAGACTATTGTTTGCTTAACATACATTTAACAAATATGAACATAAAGAGGACAAGATTTCATATATAAATAATCAATGAATTCTTTATTGATAAAAATATCTCCAAAGACATATTACATTTTTACTCCTTAGGGCATACACGTCTAACAATTAAGTGAGTAAATATGATAAATCTCGCATCCTCATAGCTTCTACATGTCTTTCGAAAACTCTTTCAGTAAGTGTCTTTGTAAATGGATTAGCTAAATTGTCCTCTAACGTGATTTTGCACACTATGACATGCTCGCCCTCGACGAAGTCCTTTATCACATGATACTTTCGATTAATATACTTACTCTTCTTATGAAATCTTAGTTCCTTAGCATTAGCTACCGCCGCACTGTTATCACAGTACTGTGATACCGCCTTATTCATACTAGGAACTACCTCAAGATCCCCAAGGAACATATAGAGCCATATTACTTCTTTCGAAGCATCACTAGCTGCCACATACTCGGCCTCTATCATTGAATCTGAAGTGCAATCTTGCTTCACACTTCTCCAACTGATGGCATCACCGCCTAGAGTAAACACAAAACCTGAAGTCGATCTCCTAGAATCCAGACATGATTAAAAATCTGAGTTCGTGTATCCTAAAGGAGTCAAATCCTCACCCAAATACACAAGCATATACCCTCGAGTCCTTCTTTGGTACTTGAAAATATGCTTAACTGCAACCCAATGGTTTGGTCCCAGATCCACCTAAAATCGACTTATAATCCCAACCGCATAACAAATATTCGGTCGTGTGCAAAGCATGGCACATATAAGACTACCCACTGCCAAAGTATAAGGCACCTTCTTCATGTATTCTCTTTCTTCCTCAGACTTTGGAGAGTCTTTTTTAGAAAGAGTAATTCCAGACCTAGATGGTTGCCCATCTTTCTTGGAATCCTATATTGCAAATCTCTTAAGAATTTTATCTATGTAGCCAGCCTGGGACAAAGCTATCATTTTGTTCTTTCTATCCCGAAAGATCTAGAAACCGAGAACAAAATTAGCCTCACCCAAGTCTTTCATGTCAAACTACTTGGTCAACCAAAATTTGACCGATGATAATGCCCCAATGTCCTTCCTAATTAGCAGAATATCATCTACATAGAGCACCAGAAAAACCACCTTCCTATCCTTAATATGTTTGTAAACACATGGCTCATCCACATTTTGTGAGAACCCATAAGTCTTGATCACTTTATTAAATGTTATGTTCCAAGAACGGGAAGCCTGCTTAAGTTAGAGCTGGCAATTCAAACACGACACGATGACACGATACGAAAATGATACGAGATAAACAGGTTTGGACCGCACGTTTATTAATTATGCCATAAATGGGTTGGCACGGATAACACAAAAATAAACAGACTGGATTCGTGCTAACACACTAAATACGCCTTAACACGTTTAATTTAACGAGCCGTAAACGTATTAACACGACACGACACGACCCGCCCCGCTCCGCCCATTTATAACACATTTAAACTTAAAAATAAAAATATTTGAAATATTTATAGTAGGTTAGTATTAATTAGATATTGTGTTTTTGTTAATTTTCTTTATTGGCTTTTTTAAAAAAAATTAATTTTTTTTTTTAATTTTTAGTTAATTGGGTCATAAACGTGTCATATGCGTGTTGTTATCATATCAACCCATCACGGCACGTTTAATAATCATGTTAATCATGTCGTGCAGTGTTACGCGTGCCATAATCGTATCATGTTTGTGTTTGTGTTTGTATTTCTGGCACATTTATTATTCGTGTCGTGTTCGTGTTCGGGCTAAACGTACCATGTTGTAAATATGTCGGCACGAACACAATTATTGCCACCCCTAGCTTAAGTCCATAAATTGACTTTAACAACTTACAAACCTTACCCTCTTGACCCTTGACCTTGAACCCGTCTGGTTGTTCCATATAAATGGACTCATCAAGATAGTCATTTAGAAAAGCCTTCTTGACATCCATCTATCAAATCTCATAGTCGAGAGCAGCAGCTATGGACAAGAGAATCCGAATGGACTGAAGCATGGCCACAGGCGAAAAGGTTTCCTCATAATCGATTCCTTCCTTTTGTATGTAACCTTTAGCTACCAGTCTAGCCTTAAAGGTTTCGACCCTTCCATCCACTCCTCTTTTTTTCTTATAGATCCACTTACATCCTATGGGTTTTACCCATTTAGGAAGATCCACAAGCTTCCATACCCGATTAGTCTCCATAGACTTCATCTCTGTGTTCATAACCTATCCAGAGTTTTGATTCAACATCCTTTATAGCCTCTGCATAAGTATAAAGATCCCTGTTATGTTCATCCAGTTCAGCCAAAAAGGCCTCCCCATTGAACATAGTTCTTTTGGGTTGACGCTCGATCCTCCCACTACGCCGAAGCCCCTTAGGTTATTGCTCAGGTTCGTTTAGTTTTTCTACACTGATCAGAACGGTTTCATTTGGAACCTCCAGAGTGATTGGATTACTCCTTAACTCCTCAAGCACCACTTTGCTTTGAGGCTTAAAGTCGTCCATGTAACTCTCCTCAAGGAAATTTGCATTAGTTGAAACCACGACTTTATTTTCCTTAAGGTTATAGAAATAACCCACTTTAGTCCCTTTTGGATATCCTACAAAAATGTAAACTTCTAAATGTGCTTCTAACTTATTCGCATCCTTAAACAGGACATAAGCCAGACATCCTTATATGCGAATGTGGTTTAAGGATGTTTTCTTGCCTGTCCACAACACATGAGGAGTTTTACGGTCCAATTTTGAATGCATATTGTTCAAAAGATAACATGCAGTTTGTAGTACACATTCCCAAAAGGATAAAGGCAATGATGAATAACTCATCATGGACCTTACCATGTCAAATAAAGTCTCATTCTTTTTCTTTGCTACACCATTCTGCTACGAAGTGCCCGACGAAGTTAAATAGAATAAAATCCCATTCTCTAATTAGTGTCCTAGAAACTCATCAGAAAGGTATTCTCCACCTCGATCGAATCAAAGTGCCTTTATAGGTCTATCTAATTGCTTTTCCACTTCAGCCTGAAACTCCCTGAACTTGTCAAAAGTTTCGCTTTTGTGGTGTATCAGGTACATATACCTATACCTTGAGTAATCATCAATAAAAGTGACAAAGTACTCAAACCCTTCTCATGCCCGGATGTTCATCGGCCTGCAAACATCACTATACACAAGTTCTAAAACCCCTTCGGACCTATTGCCTTTAGACCCGAATGGTCTTTTGGTCATTTTACCCTCTAAACAAGATTCACATTGAGGTATAGATTTCACCTTTAAGTGACTTAAAGATCATCACTTACCAACCTTTGAATCCTATTCAGGTTAATATGACCAAGGCACAAATGCCAAAGGTAAGTCTTATTAGAGTGAGAAGTTTTAAGTCTTTTAGAGTTATTATCATTCATCTCAACATTAAGCAGTAAGTCTATCTTAGGTTTGATAAAATATAGATTATTTTGTATCCATCCAGAACAAATAAAAGATTTATTTTTACGAATCACCACTTTATTATTAAAAAAACCAAATAGGAGTCTTTAAATAAACAAGCTACAGAAATTAAATTCCTTTCAAATTTAGGAACATAAAAACAATCTCACAAATTTAAATTTTGATAATTATCAAAATAAAGATAGACGTCTCCCATTGCTTCCGCTAAGACCAAGGATCCATCGCCCATCCAAAGCGTGAAGTCTTCATAAAGCAGACTTCTCGTTTCTTTAAACCCCTATAGAGAAACACAAACATAATTAGTTGCACCAAAATCTATGACCTAAATGTCACTGGAT
This sequence comes from Artocarpus hirsutus, assembly GCA_946598075.1. Lineage (NCBI taxonomy): Eukaryota > Viridiplantae > Streptophyta > Magnoliopsida > Rosales > Moraceae > Artocarpus > Artocarpus hirsutus. The sequence goes on from CAMOHE010046112.1 coordinate 28,770, forward strand.
TCCTCAACTAAACAAGTTTTCAAATACAAAAGATCACACCTACTTCCTTAGGAAAGGAAGTCCTGGCAATGCTTTTTGATGTGCCCGACCTTCTCGCAGAAGAAGCACTTAAGCTTCTTTGGGTTCTTCTTCTTCTTCTTCTTGCTCTTAGTGTTAGTAGGAATAGAAGACTTCCAGTTCTTGGCCCGTTGTTTCTTTCCATTCCCAAAATTGGGATTGGAACCAAAAGCAACCACTTATTTGGCCTTTCTACTCACAGGAAACTCCCTGATCAGCAGTTCAAACTCTTATAACTGTTTCATTAATTTTGTTAAGGTCATATCCTACCTATTGCTTAAATTAAATGTAGCTCTAAACGGAATAAATTCCTTTGACAGAGTCTCAAAGACCATAGTCATCTGAGTTTCAGTATCAATGTCAATTCCATTGGTTTGTGCCTCAACGAGGTGACCCATGACCAACATTATGTGCTCCTTTACAGATGTCCCAAGTTTCTGCTTAGAGTTCAAGAGTTTCCAAAGTGCTCCTTGCCAGTTAGTTAAGGCCTGGCCTCCAAACATGTCTTCTAGATTATCCAAGATTTACTTAGCAGTCTTATAATCCTCATGCTGAGCCTGCAGCATGTTGTTCATGCTGGCCATAACATAGCAGCGGGCTTGATCATTTGCATCTTTCCAGCGATCGTACGCTTGAAATTACTCATTAATGGAGTCTCCCGTAGGCTCGGGAGGACAAGAGGTTGTCAACGTAAATTTTAGTTTCTCAAAGGAAAGGACGATATCCAGGTTCCATTTTCAATCATTATAATTCTCTCCAGTTAATTGGTTTTTTTCAAGTATCGAAGATAAAGCATTTTTAGACATTTTTAATCTTCAATAAAGAATCATATACCAAACACAAGCAAACAAATAATAATAATTTAGTAAGATAACACAATCATGTAAAAACATACAAGTGTGTTTATGTGTCAAAACCTTGAATATATCACAACCTTACAACGATAATTCCTAACTCAGAATTCAACAAGCTTCTAGAGGAGTCATGCTAAATTCAATCAGGAACATGGATCTCCTCCTGATTAATATTTGTCATCTAGGACCCGTATGATCCAGCATATATTAATAATCATTTCTTTAGCCATTAATTCTATTAATAGAGCTCCTAGAGGAGGTTAATAATAAAGTTAACATGAGTGTATAATCATCGTTTCAATATTTTATCCATGATTTATAATCACCACTAGGGACGTGCAACCATAAATCATGCTAAAATACATTATCCTTTTGGAGATCCAATCTGGTACATAATAAAAATCCCTTCCTAGGGGTTGGGACCACCATGTTCTTCCTATGGTCCAACGATGGAGGCCTTAGGTCCTCTCTTCGAAAACCTTCTCCCACTCAATCTTTTGAAATCAAGGTTTTATTTTAAAAAAACATGCATGAACAATTTTAAATGAGCGGCACTCCCTATTCTATATGGCATATTATCAATATACATGGCAAATCATATTATAATGCAGAAAAGCAAAGCAACCAAACAAAGCTACAAGCAAAATAATAATAAATAACTGTAATATTATGGTTCCATCATAGAGAATAGAAAATAAAGATTACAAGAGAATAATTGAAACATACTATCGATTCTTCATTTTTGAATCCTCAAGTTGTATCCTTCTTCATGTTAAGCCCATCTTCCAGTTTTCAATCCCGTGTGAATCAAATACTCCATATTTCCAATCATATCTAAATTTAATGTTTCTTAGAATTGTCTCAAAAATAAAATTAAAACTGTACTAAAAACTACACGTTTTCTAGAAAAATTTCAACTCTCTGCCGGTAATCCGATCCTATGATCGGTTTGCCGATCATGACCCATCGGCCTGCCAATCATCACAGATCAGCCGTCGATTCACGACAGATTAGCCTACCGAACTAGAAGTTTGGCCTGCCGCTAGAGCCAGTTGATTTCTGCCTCATTGACGGCCTGCTGAATCTTACGTCTGGCCTATCGATCTGCAACTATCGGCCTGCTGAACCCCCAAACTAGGGGTTTGGCATGCTAACCGAGCAAAAATCATCCTTTCCAAAAAATACAATTTTTAATGCAATTCATCAATCTTATTTTAACAATTCAAAAACATAAAATTAGAGACTCGAAAAATACCTGGGAACGCCATCATCTATCTTCTAGATCCGTCTTCTCCGAATGATTATTTAATAACAAAATTCTTATAAATTTAAAATTAAATAATAATTTCGAGACGGAGATGATAGTTCACCATCTGTAATTATGAAAAACCTATATATACATTCTAACCACTAAGGAACCATAACCTGTATAAATTAATTAATTAATTAATAATTAAATAATAATTTAATCAACCATAATTAATTAATAAACATTCATTATATAATCCATGACAACATAAAATTATATAGAAACCCTAGAGTGTGAACTCTTTACAAAATTAAATTCAAGCATAAGAGAGATCAAGATCACATAATTTACACATATAGCATGATCACAAACTTGTAAATTTACATAAAAACCATGGCTCTAATACCAATTATTGGAAAAATAGTACGCAGCGAAATTTTAAAATTTGTTATATCAGAGTATTCTCTAAAACGCAAGTTCGACACACTATATGCATAAATTAATCAGATCTTACTAACCTCTGAGTGCCAAAGAACTCCCGTCATCCGTGAAGAGAAGTAACGTTCTAGAAGAGCCTCAATCAACTGGTCTTTTTTGCTATTATCTATCCATGATCAGAGTGAGTGCGGGCTCACAAGTACAGCTCTTCTACCAGGTGACTCTCATTCCAACCAATTGAGAGAACCCAAAGCTAGTGTTCATGATTTGTGAACAAGAGCTCTCAGGGAGTTTCAAAATCTCACTTATAGAGTATCACTCTTAATCTCTCAATTGATCTAAATAATAATAAGACTCGCTCCCTTTTTTATAAAGGTTGGGTCCAGGAGTCAGGTTTTATCAGATAATGCCTCAAAATTCAAATCAAAATCAAATTTGAATCAATATTTGATGAAATCGGCGTGAAAACGAGTGATCTTTTTATCACGCGATCGGCATGCCAATCTGTCTAAGAGGCATGCCAAATTTGCCCCATCGATAGGCCAAACTTGAGAATCGGCATGACGAACTATCAATAAAAATCTCAGCGAATCTTTTATTTTTCATCCAAGATTCAATAGGATAAAGTCTCAGTTTTAATTCAAATAACCCAATAGAGAAGTTATCTAATTAAAACAACTTTATTTAGATAATCTTTAGGAAAATAAATGAATTCCTAATAATTCTACAAGTTTATCTTGATTTAATTTATGCAAAATTAAATCAACTAATAAACAAATAAGAATTATCCGATCCTAATAATTCAACAAGTTTATCTTGAATTAATTTTGTTACAAAATTAATTCAACCGATAAATAGACATGAATTATTTGATTCTTCCAAATTTCAATCAATCTAATAAATTTGACATAAGTCACCAATTATTGAAAAAACACGCCGTACCGTTACAGGATTTTTGTGAGCTAGCAAAAGGGACCTGATAGACCTATATAGTTCAAGCTCCTGATAATTATGAAACTTAATATCCCAGATAAATATTTCATAATTATCAACTCTAACGCTACTCTACTAAAAGCTTAGAGTTGCACTCTCGAACTATATAGAATTATGAAGCCCGTGTAACTAAGTCTCCATGTAACTAAGCCCGTGTAACGAAGCCCGTGTAACTAAGGGAACGTTAGATAAAAATAATCGAAAAGGTAAGACAAAGCTTAGAGTTGCACTCTCCAACTATATAGAATTACGAAGCCCGTGTAACTAAGTCTCCATGACATATCATAGTGTATCGTATCCCCATAGTATTATCCATAATCGGCTTAAGGACAAGCTTTGTCTTACCTTTTCGATTATTTTTATCTAA
>CAMOHE010046112.1:32747-57142 GCA_946598075.1 Artocarpus hirsutus
AATTATCCGATCCTAATAATTCAACAAGTTTATCTTGAATTAATTTTGTTACAAAATTAATTCAACCGATAAATAGACATGAATTATTTGATTCTTCCAAATTTCAATCAATCTAATAAATTTGACATAAGTCACCAATTATTGAAAAAACACGCCGTACCGTTACAGGATTTTTGTGAGCTAGCAAAAGGGACCTGATAGACCTATATAGTTCAAGCTCCTGATAATTATATGAAACTTAATATCCCAGATAAATATTTCATAATTATCAACTCTAACGCTACTCTACTAAAAGCTTAGAGTTGCACTCTCGAACTATATAGAATTACGAAGCCCGTGTAACTAAATCTCCATGACATATCATAGTGTATCGTATCCCCATAGTATTATCCATAATCGGCTTAAGGACAAGCTTTGTCTTACCTTTTCGATTATTTTTATCTAATGTTACCTTATCTCACCATTGGAAAACTTACCATCTAACGACAATATACCATTTAGTTACACCTATGTATCCAAATGGTTGAGCGCTTCAGTTTTTCAATTACAGGATAACGCATATAAGAGGATATCACTACTCTTAAAGAGGAGCTATAGATTCTATATCTATGAATAACAGGTCTATGCTATCAAGAGTCATGCCTCCAACGTACCGGCATACATACCACTATTAAAATGTGGGTGTCATCCTTTGGTACATCAAAAGATACAAGTCAAGACAACGGGCTCACTATTCATCTCAGTATTAAGATATAATACAAATGATTGTCTAAAATGAATCAATTTGCTGAGACAGAATTAGTAATCTAAATCAATTTGCTTTATGTCCTGATCTAACACATCGTCACCTATAACAATGTTCCCATGTTTCTATTCGTAGAGTCCACCTGCGATAGCCAAGACAAACCATCTCCCAATAGAGATATTGATAAAATAACAATCTTTACATGAATAAAGCGCCCAATTTTATTCTCTTGATTGTGGATCTTATGATTTAGACCATCACTTTAAGAATCGTGTCTTCCGCATAATCTGTCCATCCTATGTCCAATTCTTAAAGGTTTAGACTGGTAGTCTTAGACTATTGTTTCCTTAACATACATTCAACAAATATGAACATAAAGAGAATAAGATTTGATATATAAACAATGAATGAATTCTTTATTGATAAAAATATCTCCAAAAACATATTAAATTTTTACTCCTTAGGGCACACACGTCTAACAAATTGTTCTTCAAAGAGGTCTACTGTCTTCATGGTCTCCTTCATTTCATTGTTTTTTTATCATGATTCTCACTTCTTGAGTCACTTTTGGAGGTCCTTTTGGGGATTAATGAACACCAATTTGGATATAAGCTTAGCTTATCATTCCCCAATCGATGGTCAAGCCGAGGTCACCAACCGAGCTTCAGGTGATTTGCTACAAGCCTTGTTGAAGATCATGTCAAGTCATGGGATACTAAGCTTAGCCAAGCGGAGTTTGCTCACAACCATGCTAAGAGCCGAATCATCGGCTTTAGTCCCTTCCAAGTGGTTTACGGATGTGTTCCTTGGTGCCTCTTCGACCTTGCTCTACCTCCCAATCAGACTTGAATTCATGAAAAAGCTATCAATTTTGTTGAAGATCTACAATGTGTCTGTAAGTTAACTTATGACCATCTTGTCGCCTCTGCCACCAAGTACAAAGCTTCCATCGATCTTCATCATTGACACATGGAGTTTAACATAGGAGATTACGTGTGGGATGTTTTGACCAAAGATCATTTTCCTCTTCATAAGTATAACAAGTTTAAAGTACAGAAGATTGGTCCCTTAGAAGTGCTAGAAAAGATCAACCCAATCGCTCACCGGTAAGTATTCCACCACATGTCAACACGTCAGATGTGTTGAGTGTTAAACATTTTGTCCAGTTTGCTGGAGATTTGGAAGTTGCAAATTTGAAGGCAAATCTTTTCTAGGCTGGCGGGATTGATGCAGTGTAGCATGAATGATGACATCATAAGGTCGACTGGAGAAAGGAAATTTTGATTGATTGGCTAGTCAACAACGCTGATAAGGAAGTTTCTTGATTGAGACCCAATTTTGACTTATTTTCAAATTTTAATTGTTTATTTTATTTCCCATTTTCAAACAAAGTTTTATTCCAAGTTATTTTTAAATTTAGGATTAGCTTCTTCTTCAAATTAGTTTCCGATTCGTTTTTGAATTATAATTTTCTATAAATAGGCTAGCTTAGATTGTTATTTTCAGCTTAATAGTTATTAATAAAATTTTAGAAAAGTTCTTCTCATTCTTGCTTGTTTTTTGGTATTCTTTTGAATCAATGAATTACTCATGCCTTTGTTTTCTAGTGTTTTGCATGAATCAACGAACTACAAGTTTTTCCTACGCTTTCGCTACATCAGTTCCAACATTACAATAGAGTTTTGAGAAAGTATTTAATTCTACCAAACTTGAAACAAACTTTCAATTTGGTCTTTTCAAAATTGCACAAAGCTTTATTCACAAAAGTCATTTATCTTTCTATTTCGAACAAATCTCATGTTTTATCATGAAAATAAATCGATCTCTTAACTAAACAAAATCTTATTTCTTTGAAAACTAATTAAACTTTGTATTTTTAACAAACTTTAACAAACTTTCTCATTTTTGCCTAAAACCTTTGTTTTTCAATCCTTCAATCTCATATCTATCCATATAACACATAATCTAATCGTACCATAAAGTTTCTTTACATGCCATAGTCCATGCACATAATAAATTACATATCAAACACTTTATATGCATAGACCAAATCAAATTAGAGTCTAAAATTTACCCAAGCTCTTCCAAGGGTTTTGTTCCTCCTCTTTAGTGCTAGGAAAACCTTCTAAGATCCTTAACAATATTCATGACATAATCTATCATAACCAATATCCAAAACTTCAAGAAAAAACACTTAAAATCCAAAGAATAAAAGCTTGAATTTTTACCATAAAAATTTCATTTCATGGAGTCACAATACTTGAACTTGTTTCCGAAGTAGACTTAAGGTTGTATTCTTGAAAAATATGGAGAGAGATATAGGGTGCTAGAGCCTATTTTCATGCATGGAAGAAATGGCTTGCATGGTCTTTTTCATGGAGCAAAATGATGAAGGAAAAAGATATTTTCCAACTAAATCTTTTACCTTTCTAAGTCATAAGCTTGATGACTTTATTGCAATTCAAAACTACATCCTTTTGGTGGCTAAAACAAGTTCTACCTTAGAAAAGATGTGGCCAATTCTCCATCTTAAAAGTGTCACTTTTTCTTTGGTTCTTATTTGCAAAATAACTTAGTTTTGGGCTAAAATATAAATTAAAAACTTCACTCCACCACACACCAAAACCGGTTCCTTTAAGGAAGAGATGTGGAATTTTTTTCATCCTTTGGTTGTCTTTTTTTTCTAATTTTTATGGAGCAAAAATTATTTCATTTATGCCCTTCACTATATAAAAATTCACTCTAGGGGCCTTTTGCAAATAAACACTGTCTACATCTACTTAGCTCCACCAGTTCTATTAAGGAAGATGGGCAAATTTTTCATCCTTTGGGGTGTCACCAAATAGTCCCACTTCATTTTTTTTTAACAATCTAAATTTACATTACACTATGTTTTGCTTATATTGTTGGTATTCTTTTCTATACTGTCAATATATTTCTTACATTGTTAAAAGATTGCCCAACTTTTCATATTTATTTACATCATCCACAATGTAACACCCTAGTATTTTTATTACATTAAAAATACAATAATTTAAGGATTATGTTAAGATAAAAATATAGGTTAAGAAAAAATTCCATATAATAATATAGAATATTATACGACATTAGAATAATGCAATGTGAGGAAGTACATCGGTAAAGTTATGTAGTATAAAAATTACACTGTATAAGTAATGTAGTGTAGGAATTAGACTGTTTAAGGATAAGCAGTATAGAAATTAGATTATTTAAGTTAAAGCAGTATAAAAATAATACTGTTTAGAGAATATGGATGAATAACAAATGTTATAACAGTATAAAGAATGTACCGACAGTATAAGAAAAATACTGTCAGTATAAATTTAGACTGTACAAAGTTAGATAATATTAGAATTTCATTATGTAATGGATGAAAATAAGTGTGGGAGCTTATGGGACCTCATAAACTATATGAAAAAGAATACCAATTGTATAGAAAAAATACTGTCAATATAAACTTGGACTGCGTAAAAAATTTGGTGGATACCCAATGGATTTTGATTGGGCCACCACATCGTGAAATGTAGCCCAATCACATTTGGCCACCCAAAGGAATCCACTTGACGGCTAAGGTGACTCACCACCACTTTTTGTAAAAAAAAAAAGGAAAAAAAGAAAAAGAAAAGAAAAAAAAAAGGTGAATTACTCATTATATAAGAGACCATTTGGTCTCCATAGTGGAAGAAAAAAAAAGTAAAAAAGCGTGAAAGAAGGAAAGAAAGGAAAGAAAAGAAAGAAAGAAAAGAAAATAAAGAAAGAAAGAAAGAAAGAAAGAAAAGAAGAAATCCATTTCTTCCTCCATCTCCCACGGTAGCCATAGGTGGGTTCCTTCAAAAAATTTTCAAGCCTAAATCTTGGCATATTTGTCCCACTCAAGTTTCAAGAATTGAAGACCAAGAGGTTCCATCAATTAAGGTAAAATCCAAACTTTTCTTATGGTGAACATGGGTTTTATTCAAGTTTTGATGGAATTTTTTTATGATGAGGTATGGGCTTGATGTTAAGAAAATTTGGAAGCTCTCAAGTGCTAGAAAGTGAAGCCAACCACTTTGTATAGATTAGGACACAGAAGCCGACTAATGAAAGAAAAAGAAACGAAATAGAGAATGTAAGAGCTAAGTCTAAGTAAGTTTAAATCTCACCTACAGCATGAAGTAAATGATTTTCAAATACTTATGTACATGTTTTTAAATATGTTTGCAAGTGGTATGCAAGTTGATTTAAAATAATGTTTGCATTTGTTATGCAAAAGGTTTTAAAGTTGAAATTAAGATTTGCAATGTATTTGCAACTATTATGCTAAAGCATGATTGTATTCGATATGCATAAAGTTTTAAAAGAACAAGTAAAGTTTGCAATGTATTTGCAAAAATTATGTTTAAAGTATGTTTTGTATTTTGTTAATGCATAATGTTTTACAGTTTAATAATATTTTACAGTTTAAGTTATTAGTTTAATAATGTTTTATAGTTTAAGTTATAAGTTTTATGTTGCATTTGTTATGCAATAAGTTTTACAGTACAAGTTATGATTTGCAAATGTGTTTGCATATAATGTGTTAGCATTTAATATGCTCACTAAAGTTAAAGAAGGTAAGAGTAAAGATAATGAAAAGAAAGCATCGTACCAGTCTCTTTGTAGTGAGGTACTGAAAATAAAATTAAAGTTGTGACATCCTAGATGTGAGGTATACAAGTAAAGTTAAAGTTTGACCTCCTAGATGTGAGGTATATGACATCGGTGTTTGATGGTCATAAGTTTTCCACAAGGGAAGCATCATGTTTATGATCTCATGATTCATGATGTTGGTACGAACACTAAAGTAAGATAAAAAAAGTTAAGAAACAAATGATGGCAAGTTAAAATAAGATAAGAAAAGTTAAGGGACAAAGATGGAAAATTAAAGTAAAAAAACAATGTTCATAAGACGCTCATAAATGAAAGTTCGTAATTGAGCATAAATAGAATCATACATTCTAATTTTGCTTGAATTCTTTGTTATCAAATATTTATATATTATGTTATGAAAGACATTTTGAGAGATGTTTTACGTTAAATGATTATAAAAAATATTTTTATATTTTCAAGAAAAGGTTTATGAAGGACGTTTTAAGAAAAACATCCAAGAAATATTTTGCAAAAAATGTTTCAGAAATGTTTAAGAAAAACCTTCATGTAAAACGCTTTCAGAAATGCTTTATGAAAAACTTTTTAAAAGAAAGGTATTTATGAGAAGAGTTTTTACAGCATGTTTAAAATGATTTGTGAGAACATGTTTGAATTTCTTCATGCTGTATGAAGTTTTATGGGCAACCAGTAGGACCTGTTAGAAGAGCTAGGTATTGCAGAAGACAGATGCAAAGATTTGGGTATAAATACCATCACAATAAGTTTTTGCTATTCAAAAGAAATATTTTCCACTATTTAATATAGTGTTTTCAAAGTTTTAAGAAAATCAGAGTTTTAAGAAATGTTTTCAAAAATTTTAAGATACATTGTACAAAATGTTTTATAAAATTATAAAGTGAAGTTTTAAACTATGATTTAATAAAGGTCTCTTAATAAGTTTTAAGAAACGATTTGAAATGGTTTTAAAGGCAAGTGTTGAGCAAAGTCTGAACTTGAATGGCAACAGAGGTCGCAACAGTTTTTAAGTATATTTTTCAAGAATGTTAAAAGGAAAAGAAATTAAAAAAAAATTAATTCAATATTTTCTTACAAGTAAGTAAGATTAATATTTAAGAACAATGTTTAAAAAAGTTAAGTGAATGTCCGAAAAGGCGGGTCGTCATATGCAAAGTGTAATTCGCATACTACTCAACTTGATGCGGTGTAATTTTCTTCCTGCTAAACTTTATGAAATATAATCCTTAAACTATATTATTCTTATATTGCATAATTTTTATTCTAATTTTTTCTGTACTATATGATTTTACAATTTTTAGATAGTATTTTTTGTTATGTAATATTTCCATTTCAAAATTTCTAGCAATACATTCTGTAACACTTAAGCTTTCAAGCTTATAGTTCCTTTGCTCATCAATTAATTCTCATCTTCATTTAATTGGTACTTTACTTAAGGCTATAACATAATTTTTAACCTTAAAAATCTCATTTTTATTCTTATTAAATTTGTCACAAAAATTGAATTTAAATAATAATCCTTGTGACACTAAAATTGTTCATTAAGCCCACTACAAATTTTTTGAGCATAAAATTTAGGACACAAAATTTGCATATAAATTACTTAAAATAATTCTTTAAATATTGCCTATTTAATATACTATAAATTTCCCGGATATTACATTTTAAATGTCATATTTACCTTTTGTAATAATCATTAAGCTTCGAAATTTGACAAAGTAAACTTTTACTGTTAATATAAGAAAAAAAATAAGAATGCTATAATTATTAAAGTAAAAAAGTCAATCTATTAACCAATATGAATCAAATGTCAAATTTGTCTTATGTTGAATTTGCTAGTAAATTTGCCACTAACTTTAACATATAGCAAAGTTAACATAACAAATGGCATTGCATTGGGATTTTTTTTTTTTTTTACTCTTAAATGCTCAAATTTAGCATTGACATATTATCATTGAAGATACTCTTACATGAAAACAAGCCTCTATGTTTTTGGTGCTAGCATCGGAAATTATACGTTGGGCGATGTTTTAGTCAGTCTCGAAATATTCAAAAATGTACTAGAAATTTTTACCTTTTAAAACCATAGTATGTATTATGGACCCAGCGAGGAGACCATATGATCATACAAAATCAACACTCTAATAAATAATATTTAATTTGATTAAGCTCTTAATCAATTAAGTATTATTACTAGCAAGGCTGTGCAAAAGAAACGCAAATCACCATACCAAAACAATATGGTGAATTTTTGGCCACTGATCCAGTTCCATATAATAATCATTTTCAAAGGATTTGGGACTAGATTGGACCATTCAAACAACGGCTTGGTTCGATTTGGAAAATTTAGGGAACAATCTCAACCAAGTCGTTTTCATTTATATAATATATCTAAATTAGAGGGAGGTGTTTTCATGTAGGATATATTTTAAAGTTTTGAACTTTGAGAGAATGTTTAGGAATCAAATTGAGACTTAAAATTGGAATTAAAATATTGTAGTATAGAAAAGCTTTATATTATAGCAATTAAAACCTTTGTATTGAAGCTTGATTTTCAAACGTATAAAGTTTAAATAACTTAATAGGGTGACAAAAATTTTTATAAAAATAGTACGAAAAACTAAAAAATCATTAAAAAGTCGAACAAGTTGCGCTCATTTGGCGCAAAGCCGACCCCAATTACTGGACCATATTGCTTTGAGCAATCCGGTTCAGTCTAGTTTCCTTAACATAGAATTCTGTTTGTTTTGTATTTTTTTTAACTGGACAAAGTGGTCTGGTCTGATGTAGAAAATCTAGTGATGATTTCGGAGTAGATCGTGCATAATCCTAATTATTAACTTTTTATTGAGTTACTATTTAAAACCAAAGTTTCACTTTTAAATGATATAGATAAATTTCAAAAAGCCTTAGAAAAATAAAGCTGACCATAGTTACAATTATTTGCCATGTAATTTATTACCAAGGTATATTCATAACTATAGTTAAGTTATGAGTTCTGTTTGACTTAATTATTTCGATAATTTATTTACAATCTTGTGATAAATATGAACGAGATTTACTTGATTTTTGGTATTGGATATTATTCGATAAGTTTGATATATCACTTACCAAGTATCGAATAAATAGTCATAAAAATACTATTTTTCTTTTTAATCAAGTTGTGAAGTACGCACTTATATAATAGTGTTTATGTTATCCATAATATTGGATTTCCCACTGTGATTACGGTGTAGGAATAGTTCACACCAATTTTATTAATAATTGAAGAGTTCTAATCCTCTTGTTTTAAAAGATGTTTAACAACATCAGTTTTAATCAAAACTTTAGGTACTACAGTGTAAAGTTCTCATATGTTACAGTACTGATTTGAAAAGTGAACTTTAATGTAAAGCTTTTAGTTTTTAGTTTAAACATTTAGTATTAATCATATTTTCAAACATTATATATATATAATCTCTCAATTAAATAATGAATTGAAATTATCGACCCAAAGCAAATATCAAATATGTTATTGGTAGCATTATTGAACAAACTTTGAGAAAGACAGTTTTTATAGTAGAGGGTGTAATTTTGTTCCATTGGTAGAGTATCAGTGTTTTAGCTGTTTGATTAACCTTTTAACGATTTAATTTGTGACTGAAAGTAATTTTGTATTATATGCTATAAATTTTTAACATAAACAATCACGTATCAAACTGTTAAAAGATTAATATAATGCCTTGAATATATCATGCTTGACAATTATGAGAATTCTCTAAAAAGAACGTTGTTGAACGAGAACTCCAAATGCCCACAATTTCCAAGAAGAGAAGCTAAAACCTCGTCACGCTTTAACAATCTCCACAGAAGAAATTGCCCCGAAACAAAACAAAAATTACGAAGAAAGAAATCAATTATTAAACAGAAGGCAAGTTCTTTGTGGGAATAAAAAAAGATACGTACATGTTTTTTAACAGTTAAATTTAAAAAAAAAATTGATAAGATTTAACTACTTCAAAAAATACACCATTTCATCGAAGAAATCTCCTTAAAAAAAAAAAAAAGAAAGAGAGAGGTTTCTTCACTTTATATGCATTATTAATAGAGCTTTGTGTTTAAACGATGAGGTGTCTATCTGGGCTTTGGTATTTCCACACATCGATAGGGTATATTTCTAAGACGGAATTCTTCCAATGAGTTAAAAAGGTGTTTAACAGTGGTAGAATCACTCAGTTTTTATCACAAATTTAGTTATAAATAGTAAATAGTTTTCACATGTTACAGTAACAATAAAAAAAATTGCTACAATATAAAACTTTCACATGTTTTCCTACCGCCCTTCTAAACTCTCACTTAGTTTTTCTCACTAAAAAATTGCAAAAATTAGGGGATTTTTTTCGGTAAAGAATCACGCATATGTTTTGAAACGGATAAATGTGGTCAAAATCTTTTTTTTTTTTTTCAATTGCTTAAAATAAATTATCCGTTTGATGTAATTTTCCTTTTCTTTAATTAAAATTAACTGTCTGCAAAGCTCTATCATAGCCAGAGAGTGTAAAAGAAAATGCAAAAAACTCAGGGAAAAAGACAAGAAAGAAAAAGAAAAGCATCTTGTTTCTCTCTCTACAAGACAAACAAACAACACGATGCCTCAATGCCACTGCCAATTCCCTCGTTCCCTTCACCTCTCTCACACTCTCTCTATCTCTCTTCACTTCACTCTCTCTCTCTCCTCCCTTCCACTCTCTCTCTCTAGACTCCACACTCCAAGTGAATCAACGATCCGCCTCTCTCTCCCATGGGGGACTCCACTCGCCGGAAACCTATTTCCCGCCGTGGCCACCCCCTCACTTGCCGCCGATCATGGTGCTGCTCCTTCGCCGTGCCGCCGTCGAGCCCCGACAGCATCTCAATCCCCCATTCCAAAGCGCTTCGCCACGGCAAGACCGAAGCAACCTTCTCGAAGCCGGTAAGTAGTAACTCGGTCCCTAACTCACCTCAGAGCGCCAAATCGGGGTTAGGCTTAGTCGGCCGTATCGATCCTCGCCGGATCTTGTCGCCGGGGAGGGTTTCCCTATCGATTCCGATCCTACGGTCGATTCGATCCAGGCAATGTCTACTGATTCATCATCGGCAGCTGTCGATTCCGCAGCCCCGGCGAGATCTGAGAGCTTTAGGGCTCCGAGCGAGAGGTTCAGGCCTCAACCGGAGAGGCCTTCGTGTTGTGGAGACAATGTGTTCGATGTGAGGCTGAATTTGAGGGGAAAGAAGGGAGGATTGTTGGTTCTGGAGCTGAACTCCGAGGTTTTGTGTGCGAATTCCGAGGTGTTCGCGGGATTGATAGAGGAATACAGGAAGGGAGCGTCAATGTCATCTTCGCCGGCTTCAGGATCGAAAATATGTAGAATAGAGGTTCCGGAGGTGGAGAACTTGGCCATGTTCAGAGAAACCATTCAGCTTATGTTTGAGGAGGATGATATCACAAACCGCCTTCTCAAGATTGGAGTTTATCGAGTTATCGATGTGCTTGAGGTCAGTCCTTTCTTTGTTTGCTTGTTTTTTTTATTTTTAATTCTTTAATTTGCTTTTTTTTAAGCATTAATCGAGTTCATTTATTACATTTGAAGCTTTATCTTTTATTCCAAGAAAAAGAAAGGATTTTTTTTTTTTTCCGAAGAACTTCACTTGGGGGATTAATGATATGGAAATTATGATACTAATTCTTAGGAAATTCAGTCTCTCTAATTCTTAGTAAATTCAATCTCTCTTTTCTTTTAATAGAGAAAAGAAGATATATTTGGAAGTTGCTGAAAATACGAGGAAGATTAAGTTGCATAATTTACTTGGCGTGCATACATTGACTTTGGTTCCCTGTTTGAGCCTAAAAGGCAAGAAACCATTTTTTTTTTTTTTCCTTTTGATATGGAAATTGAGACACCAATACAGTTAGCTGTTCTGTTCACATCATTTGCAGTTTAAGGAATCTGCAGAATTGGGTCAGAAGATTTGACTTGGAGATGGTTCATTTCTTTCTCTGTTTGTTCCTGTCCTTTTCATCATTCTTTCCCCTAACAAGCAATTGATGGATTATGTCCTTTTACGTTTTAATGAAAAGGGTATTCAGGAAGAATTGGGAAGTTGAATAAGCTGACATACAAAAAAAAAAAAAGAAAAAAAAAAGGCCTCTATAACGTGAGATAACTAATTAAAAATTTGTAAGGAGTTAAGTTTGGTCCCCTGACCAAGTAAGTGAAAGTGGTCAATAAGACTAAAGATTTCCAGTCTCTTCCTGTATGCAAGACGGTTCCGTGTCTACAATGAGCTAGTGATTTGGTTGAACTGTCATAGGTGCGTATTAAGTCTTTGAAATAATCTCAAATTCTGCAGCTTTTCTTCTGCTTGAGAAGTATTTTTTTAGCATTATCAAACATGAAGTCATTTCCCCTAAAAAGAAATGGTCATTTAATCAATTTTTTTTGTAACTAGGTAAAACCCTTTGGTCCTGTTACCCTGTTTTGGATGCTTTAATGGTTTCTAGGTAAACAAAATTTAATTTCATTCCAAGAAGTATCTCAAAGAGGTGGTCGATAGAAGTTCGACCAGTGCTAATTCTCATCCTCCAAAATCTCGTGATTAGCTTGACTTTGATTAATTTGATTTGACTTTAACAAGGTTTTTCTGTATTATTGCTAGGTGTCAGCAGGTATCATGTTCTCTAAAGGTGTTTTGTCCTGTTTAAAGTATCTAGAGGCAGTTCCCTGGACCGAGGAAGAAGAGGAGAAATTAAGGGATCTCTTTACAAGGCTTAAGTTTGATGACGTGACAACCAGAGACATCTTGGCCAGACTTTATTTGCTCGATTCAGCAGATTCTGAACAAAATCTAGCCAGACAGCTGGTTTGGTCTATCACCTCCAGTACAGATGCAATGGCGAGGAATGAGTTGAAGGCATTACTTAAAGGTCTTTTTTGCAAAAGTTCAGTCTATGAAAAGGACCATCCTGATCTCAATAAGGAGGATATCTATGCAATCTGCCAATCTTGTTTGGATTCACTTCGTATCCTATTTGGGGAGACCTCTGAAACTGTCTCTCCTAAGAAATTGATACAGAAGGATTCTGGGAAGCCATTGATTGAACGAATATCAAGGCAAGTTGATAATATAAATTGGCTGATAGAAATCTTGCTCGATCGGCAAATGGCTGAGGAGTTTGTGGACATGTGGGCAAATCAGGAAGAACTACTTAAAATGCATGATAATGCATCTCCAATGGTGAGATACGAGCTTAGTCGGGTTTCAGCTGTATTATTTGTTGCTCTGGGAACCAGAAAACTACATTGCTGGACAGAATCGAGATCAGGGCTTCTCCAAGCATGGTTTGGCCCAATGCTGTTAGACTTCGGTTGGTTGCAACGTTGTAGAAAGGGGCTTAGCATGAAGGCATTGGAGGAAGCCTTGGGTCAGGCACTACTTACCCTTCCCTTGAAGCAGCAGTATCTGCTGTTTATGGAATGGTTTCGACATTTTTCCAAGCATGGCACTGAATGCCCTAATCTCAGCAAAGCCTTCCAGATTTGGTGGCGCCGTTCATTTCTACGAGGCTCTGAAACTTACTCCATTGAATCTAGGTAACTTGGTAGTATCATTTTCCTAAAGAAATTAATTGCTAATGGAGGTGAAGGATTTCTGGAGCACCTTTAGGAGGTGAATAATGTAGATCGCGTATGTCGGATAGTTGTAACAGTTGTTAGCGCATGAAAGTCAGCATAATGTCTTATTATTTTTGCCTATAATTATCCTTGCTGGAAATTCCCAAAAAAAGAAAAAAAGGGAGGCCTCGATGTTCAAGAATTTGGGCACCACAAAGCTCTGCGTTTTCTATGGACCACAACTAATTTACAGATGCAACTTGGCAGCTAAGGTTAATAATTATATATAGAGAAAATATCCTTAACTTTTATGCTGATTTTCATTGCAAAAATTATTGTCAACTTTTATGTTTTTTCCCAATATATGTCATGAGAACGTTCATAATATTTGTGTCGTATTTGCATTATCCTTAGTTGGGAGGGATGATCATGTTTTTGCAATTTTCATTTCCGCATTATGCGGTGGCCAAACTTATTGGTGCTTGGTGCTTGCAGTATCCCTTGGTCCCAGCCCCGATTGCGGTCCTCGCCTGGCCCCCAGTCCTGAACTTTAGTGTTGACTTGTCTGTGTACGTACACACGGACACATATCTGGAGAGAGTTCAAATAGATAATGCTTGATTAGTGTGATGTAGGACAAGATTGAATAGAAATAGAAATAGAACCACAAGAAGAGGCTTTAAGGAGAGAATAAGAAGTTGAGAGGAGAAAAAACCAACAATCTCAATATCCATTACTCAACTCAGAAAACAAGTACAAGGACGATCAATTCTAACAAAAGCATATCTAATCCCTTATATTTTAAATAATTTTAAGAAACTTTAATTTGGAATGTTAAAGTTATCTGAATCCTAAGCCTATCCTGGATTGGTCTCGGGTGAGGCTCAATTTGAAAATTCATTCCCTTGACAATTTGGGTTGACACAGCGTTAATCTCACAAGCTTTACAATTTTTTATATAATCTAGTTTTAGTGCACATGCTTCACACATGTGAGTCCTTTCTTTGCAAATTTTTGGAGATGTAATTTTTAAAATATGCAGGCAATCCTTTTTTTTCAGTTGTTGTTTGTGAAAGGACATAAGATTTTTCAATAAAATTGAGAGTTTTGGAAATGAAAAGCACAATCTTTTGGAGCATGTGCATTGACTAATGCATGTTCTCTTCAAAAAAAAAAACATAGTATGTAGTTATTTTGGGAGACAAGGAGAAAGCCTGAATATATAGCAAAATAAGGGGATCATACCGGATCAATCACCCAGTCCACGTGGAATACCATAAGTGGTGTGTATAATTACATCCTTGAGTGCTACTTTATCCAAAAAAAAAAAAAAAATTGTTTAATAGCGAGTGTTAATGACAACATCGAGAAAGGCTAGAATAAGATTTCTCCACACACACAAACACACACACACACACACACACACACACAAGTTGCTTTAAGCGTCTCTTAAGGGTTTTAAAGGTTGTCTTTCACGCCACAACTTTTTTTTGGCTACCCTCTTCATTAGCTCCCTTTGATTTCTTCATTAAATCAATGTTTTAAAAATTTCGGCATGAGAGCAAGTTGATTTTAATCTTCTTTTTAATTTGAGCATCTCATCTTATGTAATGATTTAGTCAATATTATCTTAGATAAATTTTATTTTTGTCCTCTGAACTTCGATTAGTTTGTCACCTTGTTTCTCGAACTTTGAAAACTAGCATGCACACCCCGCGAACTTTAAAACATTAGTGAATATGCCCTTTTTTATGACATTTCATCCATATAGTTTTATTTTTACCCCTTGAACTTTACTAATTATGTCATCATGTCCTTTGAACCTCAAAATTTGGTATTTTTACCCTTTAAACTTTTTTCATGTTCCTTTCTAATCAACAATTTTTCACACAAGTCAAAACTCAAATTTCTCACCTAAATAGTAGTTTTTTTTCTATTGTGTAGCGTCCATTTTGTCAAAAGTATTTTATATATGCCTATGCATGTATACACATATTTAAAATGGATATAGACACATATTTCTCACCTATTATATATGCATATATATTTTGCTCGCATATTCTTTTAGTTTTTTGAGTGCAATTCATTTTTCTTTTCTTTCATTTGTTTTTTCTTGTTACCTAATTATATGTAGTTGGATGAATAAATTGAACATACATCTTTTGTTAAAGCATTTTATATTTATGTTTCTTGTAAATAATAAGAAAGAAAAAAAAGAGACAATAATAAGAGGATGAGGATGAGTGTTAGGAAATCTGTTGTGCTTTTTAACAAAGGTTAAAAGTATCAGAAATAATTTTTATTTCTCGATATTTTTAACTTTTGTTTTAAAAATCGTGTGATTTTTTAGCAATTAGAGGCACTTTTTTATGCCATTTTTGTTATTGTATATGATAGGCCTAGTACATATTTATATATATAATCTTCTACTAGTTTTTGTATAGTTCATTTTTTATTTTTATGCCAAAAAGATGTCCTTTTTCGTTTGTAATGCACTTTTTTGTTTGGTAATTAAACTGTACTATATTTTTGTTAAAGTATTTGATGGTTTTTAGCTATAATAGTATTCTACTTTTTCACCCAATACCTAAAAAACACACACAAAAGAATCTAGTAAGAGGAGAATAAATACCGAAAATCTAGTAAAATGTTTCTTTACTATAAAGTCTTTGCCGCCACTTTTTTCTACTTAACTTATTAAGCATAGAAATCTAAAAAAAAAAAAGTAACAACCTTTCAAAAAAGGTCACAAAATCAAAAAAAGGTGGGTTAAAATTGTTGATTCAGATCACAATTTTTGACTCTTGGGTAAGCAATTTAAGTTTTGACTTATGTAAAGAATTGTTAATTAATAGGGTGCTTGGTACGATGGTGGAAACTATTGGTTAGAACTGTTTTACTATAACACATAAAAGCTTTATATTGTAGCAACTTTTTTCTTTTTACTGTAGCATGTGAGAGCTTTGCACTGTTCATAACTGAAATAATGGTCCTAATTGCTCTATGCCAAACACCCTATAAAAAGAAAAGAAAAATGTTTAGAGGGTAAAAATATCAGTTTTGAAGTTTAGGAGACAAGATGACATATTTACTAAAGTTCAAGGGGCAAAAGTAAAACTTTATAGATGGAATGTTACAAAAGGGGACATTTTTGCTCACATTTTAAAGTTGAAGGGGTATTTTTCCTAAGGTTTTAAAGTTTGAAGAGCATGCATGCTAGTTTTCTATTTGAGGAGTAATATTATCTTTAATAAGCAGAACACATAAAAAGTCCTTGACTAAAAAAAACAAGTACCTAGTTCAGTGGTCATATTGAAATGAACATACCAAGGGACACAGCTCCTCCCCTTCCACGAAAATAATGTTACCATGTTAAAGACTTGGTAGTGTAAAGTTTAATACTGCTCCTGGAAGCATCACTGATGGTTATAAATCTGACTAAACCAACGAAAGGTGCATGCAAGAGCTAGTAATTGAAAGATGTGCCTCTTTTTTCTCCATGTTCTTGATCATATCCATGGTCCTAGTTTCAAGGTATTCATGACCATCACTTCATGTGTTCAACTGATAATATAATTTAAGCGATTTAAATAATATGACCAACTCATGGACTACCCCCATGTTTGGCTAAGTGGTGGGAACTGTTCCCACCACAAACTCAGTTATAAACAGTGTAAAGCTTTCATATGCTACAGTAACAATAAAAAAAATTATTACAGTGTAAAGCTCTCACATGCTAAAGTAAGAGTGGTTCTAACTATTAGTTTTCACCACCCTTCCAAACACTCCTTACAACATTTCAAAATTTAACTACAATGGAAAAAACTTCTGAAGATAAAAAAGGGGCATAAGGACACTAAACTTTCCTCAAAGTCAGTTTTCAAGTTTGATATGGTTTGTTACAAAAATAATAATACAAGGACTCATCATGAAAGGGGAAAAGAATGGTAATTAGATGAGTCGAAGGAAATTTCTCATATTTTGTGCAACAAACAGACATTAGGTCTAAGAAAAACTAAAGATATACAATTATACTTCTCTAAATTCAACCGTCACAGAGGTATAGAGATAAAGTTGTATATGCACCACTAATTAAGTTACATATCACATGTAGATCGACATAGAAAAATTTATGAGAACAACATCAGCAAGATGTTATAATTGGAACGAAAGTATGTCCTTCATTGTGGATTTCCAATTATCCAATTCTAGGTTTTTTTTTTTTTATTTCACTCTAAAAAGCAAAATAAATCGGAAAACAACTTGTAAGATGGGCCCAAAAGAACAAAATGTAATTGGAAAAACCCAACAAGAACAACTATGTAAGTTTTATGCATAAGCATGGAACAAAACAAAACAACAAAACAATTGAATTATCTAACAACCTGCAAAAGGACTTGAAAATTACGATTTTGATTATTGGACGGCAACAAAGGAAACAAGGGAAAAGAAACTCCGAAAAAGAAAGAAGGAACGGCGGGCTAGGTATAACAACCCTTCTTATATGGCTGTTGCTTTAAACATACAAACATATATATATATATATATATATATATTATATAATTTTATGGAATATTTTTTTAATAACTTTACTAGATTAAAACTATCTTTACTTTTTGTTGCAATAAAAGTGGTTACTTAATATAGTGGTTTAACAGTTATCCAAACTTATATACATATTACTTGGGGTTATCCAGTTATACAGTTTCACATATAATCAAAAGAGCCATTAATAACAAAAACTAGTGGGGAAAATTAAAGCGTATGGTATATGTTTCCCATAGCTCCACTCTGATCATCCGTCACTTGGTCCGTCACTTCGCCACCGTCCGTCAAATGTTACTGATAGTTTGTTTACCTACAATACAAACATATTTAGATGAGCTTTCGTTTAGCAAATAGGAACTATAACTTGCAAAAGATTTAAAATAGCATATAACAAATAAATGCATGTGCCAATTATGCTCAGTTATGATTATGTATTATTATTTTATCAGGCCCGAGTAGTTGTATTGGATGCATGCAATTATCTAGAAGTTAGAGTTTGCAACGTCCCAACCAAACCGTGATCTAATTATTTTTAATTTTATATTTAAATCTTAAGCCTCCCATAAGTCAAGATGTTGATTCGACACTCAAAATTTTTAATACTCAAAAGATTTACTGAACTGTTTAATGAGCATGTAATATGGCATGGCATAGTATACTTTAATGTAAAATAAAACATGCTTACTATGTTTAGAAACATTCATTTTAAAATTATTTATACTATAGGTGAGATTCCTGCTTACTTTTTTTTTTTATAGCAGGTTTCTCTATTGGCTCTAAATTCTTTATCCTCTAGCGGGATTAATTCTACGTAAAAGACCCATTAAAAATGTATAAGAAAAACTTTATTTTATGATATTTAGATTCTAGCATAATAGTAAGAATTTTGATCATCATATCAAATCGTATTTCCTTTTTATCAAAGGATCATAAAAATCATTATTTCTATTACAAGAATTAATTATTTAATAAAATCCTCTTAATACTTAATTTTCCTTAATTTTCTTTAATTTGTATTAAGATTGATAATTAATTAATTTAAAAAATTAATTAAATATCTTATCGTTACTAAGCCTATATGACCTCAATTAACTAAATTAAAATTTTCATAAATTCATGGTTCTTAAACTAAGTCCTAATTAACCATTTTCTTAATTCAATTAGTGGGCTCGTAATTGGTTCGAAGTCCATTAAGCTCAAAAACGATCCTAAGACATTCTATATGTCGCATCATTAAAATTATGACCCAAGTGGCTTTTTGGACTAAGGCGAACGTTGGACCCGTATCAACTGTCATAATACTAAAATCTAGCCTGTTGGGTTTTCATGAAGGCAGTTTTTAAATTCACTTAAAAACTGTTAAAGCTTTGTGAGCCAATGTCACGCTTTTACTATATCCATTCAACTCGAATCTTTGCTTCAAAATCGTACTTTGAAATATCATTCGAAATTGAAAAAGCACTAAATCTAAGACATATATAGTTTGTCGTGAGTGCTATAATTTCTTGGTTTTCGAAAACTGGAATTCTGTGATTGTGTGATCATTTATTTACAAAACTAGTACCGGAAGATACCTTTCTGGTTAGTTTTAAAAGCTACCACAAAATTATATGTTAAGAACAACCTTTCTTTGAAGTTTTTCTTCATAGAAGTTACTTGTTTAAAATACGAGGTTTTAAAGACTTCCATGCTTATTTAAAAACTATCTCGTTCACTGTCTTTAGCATATTTATTTTTCGGTTATTATTTTGCAAACTTTATTGATTAAAAAGTTTAGACATTTTTTGTTAATCCAATTTAAAATCTATCTTAGAAACAGATTTTTATAACAGTTTCTTCATAAAAGTTCTTTATTTCATCGAAACATAAAAATTTCATGTTCGGCAAGAATTACAGTTCAGCCTTAAAACAGCCTGAAACTTTGAAAAGCCATTAGAGCCCATAAATACAATTTTTGAATAGTTTCAGGAAAACTATCTATAACTATATTTTAGAGATAGATTTTGGAAAAAGTTTCTTTATGAAAGTTGTCTGTCTCATCAAAAACTAAAACTTTTGTATTCGCAAGACGTGAAATTCGGATCTAAAGTGGCCCTAAATGACCAAAGCAATGGCTGCCTACACTAAACTGTTTTGGCAGTTTCTAAAACTATTTTGGGACTCTAGAACTTGTAAAAGAAATATCGTTAGGCAGTTTCCAAAACTGTTTTGGGACTCCAAAACTTGTAAAAAAAAATCTAACCCTAACATGCTCATACTAACTTTTACCATACTACACATATAAAACTAAACTAATCAACACATAAATAATTATTACAAATCATAACCACACCAAAACATAGCTAACTATAAAAATACAAACTTCAAACTCACTAAAAGATTAGAAGAAAAGTTTAGAACGTTTAATTCCTTTGGAGAAGTTTCTTGACCAAAAATCACTCTAGAATTTGTTGTCCTTTTTCCTCTTGGCTTGGTTACCTCTAGAATATAAAAATCACTAAATAAAGATATAATCTTTGTTTTGTCGAATGACATAATGAGTATAATTAACGTTATTATCCTTGAAGAATACTTTTGAAATCTTCTTTGGATGATTAAGTCCTTTTCCTCCTTTTTTTTTTTTTTTACTTTAATTTTGGTCTCTACACAAAACCAACTAAGTAAAAATACATCCTTTTTTTAGCTAGAAAAATGGGGAGAAGTATTTAGAAAATACCTTGATAAAAACACTGTAAAACTTCCTCTTTTCTCCTTCTTCTTCTTCTTATCATACAGATAGGGTTTTATGGTGAAGAGATGGAAGAGAAATATCTTAGAATATGGCTTGGTGTTGGCTCGATTTTGGAGTGGGGAAATAAGAGAAAAATTTTCTTGAAGAGCTCCTTGGGGAAACCAAGGTATGGGGGGAAATAAAGTAAAAAAAAAATGTGGTCATTTTCTTGTACACCTATTTATATGCTAAACTTAATTAATCTCTCCCACCTAACCTTAGTTTAATTAATCTCTTGAGTGACTTTGATGAGTAAAATTTTTGGGTTAAGGTAGCCTAATGGTGGGACCAATTTTAGAGAGAAATGAGTCAGAGCTTTATCTCTTAAATGCACCATGGACAACATCACTTCAAGTCTAAGTCATGGTCAAATCTATAGTTTTTGATCTTATCTCTAAAGATTTCCTCCAAATAGATATATTTTGCACTGTCAGCGATGACTAACTTAGCTGACAGGGAAATTTAATTTTCGACGAGTCCCTTCCTATTTTTCAAATACAATTCGATACTAATCACAGTATAAACCAATATCGATATATGATTTAATCGCGTATCGATTTTGACCGTTTTAGTCTTAAAATTTGTTTCTAGATTTAATAAAAATCTAGACCTAACTTTTCTGTATCTAAACTCGGTAATGACCTAGTTTTGTGATAGTATAATTTTCGAGTTCGTGTAGTATTTTTTATCAAAATTACTACTCGCGTAACTCTGTTTTTAATTTAATTGGCAATTAAGAGCTTGTTTAGCGTTAAAGTGTATCTCGGTACACTACTAACATCATACTACACTAAATTCTTGTTATTAAGAGTCTCAAGCTATTTATGGGTTGAAATTTTACAAAGTTAAATGTAGGGGTGCTAATGCAATTAGTTTTGGTCAAAAGAGTGCTTCTGTTATTTTGGCAAAATACAAGGAATGTTAGTATAATTTACCCTTTTATTGAGAAATTTTACTTCTAATTATAAGAGTATAAGTTATGCATAATTCATGCCTTAGTTTACTTTTAAAGTTAGCCAATAAAGGGGTTGAACTTGTTTCGCAAATCTTAGAATGCAATGCCAAAGTTAGCAAATAGCTAAAATTGTTTATTTTCATAACAATTTTCATGATCTAATGTAATTTTAAAGTTCGTTAAAACATCGTATACATCTAATTTCTATAAAATTATTATTACTATTCGGATTGGAATACCGTACTGCGAAGGTAAAAGAACCTACAAAATCTCAATTTGTGGTATGTTGTCATTTCCTTAACATATGATGGTGTTGTTCTTAATTTGTCCATAATTGAAATCATTTAAAAAAAAAATTTGAGAGTCCTCAATGTGCACTTAGCTTTGTCAAGAGTTAGTCCAAGTTCTACATGTTGGATCCAACCTGTTGACTCAAACTAATGTATCAATACTTTGCAAGCTAAGTTATATATAAGATTAAATCTTAAAAAAAAAATTAGGAGACTCTTATCCTAATTTCTATGAGAGATTATCTCAAATGTTGAAGTCCTCCCCCAATACCTATCTTAAGAAAGATAAACATATCCTTAATTGGGAAGGATGATCATCTTTTTGTAATTAACATTTTTACCGTATGTGGTGGCCGAATTTATCAACTTTTTAGTACCTGTGCTTATTCATGCTGCACTTTTAAAAGTTGTGTCACACTCCTACTAATTATTATTATTGTTGTTGTTGTTGTTATAAAACAAATGTAAAGAACTAAATTGCAGAGTATAAAATAGAGATACAAGAGAAATAGAGAAAAACAATCTTGTTATTCATCATTTCATATTATAGACAAATACAAATTCTCAAAGGCCATATCTATAAGCCAAAAATTATAAAGTAAGAGAGGCTAAAAGGTAAGAGTTACAACAACAAAATAATACTAATAGAGTAGTAATTGGGAGGTTTTGAAGGTTATAAAATACCAATACTAATAGTCATTAAGGTAAAAATAATACAATTCATGAGGGTGTTAGGAATATGAACATATACACTATTACACTAGTTTATTAATAACACTTCTCTTAGATGTTCACCACTTAAGAATATATGCCTCGTTAAAAACTTTACCAGGAAAAACACTATAGGAAAAAATCCTAGTGAAGGAAAAAAGAGTACGTTATTCTCTTAAGATTTGACTTAAAACTGCCTCGTTTAAAACCTTGCTAGAAAAACCCAATGGGACAAAACCTGTGCAAAGGAAAAAAGAGTATAGTAGCTAATAGCCTCCTCCTCATGTTAATATGTCTTCATCAACAAAATCATATATAAAGTTCTTTGAGTCAACACATACTAATCTTGTGCAATAATTTCTCAAATGTAGTTGTAGGAAATATCTTTACATAAATTTCCCAAATTGTCACTTGAACTAATTTGATGAATGCCGTCCTTTAGGAGCTCATGAATGAAAAGAACTATTGGGAAATGTATTTTATTACGTCTCCTTAACTTAGGTAATAAACGTTATATTCTCCCTGTATAAAGCTGTCGAACTTCCTCTGCTAAATAAAGGTTATATGTTGCTTGGATATATTGGAGTAAAAATCTCAACAATATAATGTGCATAAGATGACTATCTCACAAATTGGCAACATTTCAACATTATTCAAAGATGCAACGACAATAGTTTGCCTTATAAATTGCTAAGATATAGCAGTATCATCATATGTAAACAATTAACATGTGTGCAATCATGCTTTTATAAGAATTGAAAAAATATTCAACATCCAATCAATTTTAATATCCATATTAGATGTTTCACAATGAAAACAAAATACTTGTTTAACATTTTTTCAATATCTTTGAGAACTATGTCTTACTAGTACAATAGCAAAGATTCTCGTCTGAGGTCTTGTGCCATTAGCAAATACAGTACCGTATAATAGTATTATTTGGACCAAGAATTTCTTCAGTATCACCTGATAATACTTTTCCACTTCAAGAGATCAAGGACATCCTTATTCAAGGGATCAAATAACCATTAGAGAACACGTTGGTGGTGTTAGAAGATGAACATCAATAATAATAACAAGTCAATTTAATTTATAAGACTTTTTGTTAGATGTTTAGCACTTTAGAATATACCTCATTAAAACCTACTAAATAAAACCTCATAGGACAAAAATTCTAGTGAAGGAAAAAGAGTACATCATTTTTATTGTACGCTATAAACTACCTCATTAAAAACCTCGTTAGAAAAACCTAGTGAGAAAAAACTTTGACCCAAGGAAAAAGATACAGTGCGTATTTGTGTCTCCCTTATACCACTATCATGGTTCTATCAATAACTGAAACACCCGTTATTTTAACAGGTATGATTTTTGGTAAAATCATATGAATAAAAATATCACTTTAGTATTTTTACTAAGTCACCGTAGTAAATATTTTAAATCTACCTATCACTCACTTATATCAGCCTTGTCCCACTACGTTAATGCTCAATTAAATAGCATCCTTATCATTTGGAGACATAGAATTAATTCACCTCAACTACCAGAAGACATCGATATGTTTTCTCAACCACCTTTTTAATGCTTCCTTTATCTTCTTCTACAACATACCCCATTTGTCCCCTCAATTATGTTGACATTATTTGCTAAAAGTCTCCGTGGGGACATAATAACATTTTCTTTTAATGCTCATTTAATTCTATCCTGCTCCTCAATTAATTTGATGCCTATATATTCAACCATCACCACTCTCTTCTCTAGTTTCTCATTCTCTCCTTTCTCACTTCAATTTCCAACTAAAGACACAAGACATAAAGCTCTCTTTGCAACCATGACAACTATAATTTTCAGCCACGTTTGAAGCCGTTTTGGAGTCAATACAAGCTTGATTTTTAACCCAAACTTTGATGTTTTTCAAAGGAGTTTTGAGGTAGGTTTTCTTAAATTCAAACTTGGTTTTAGTATGTGTTTTCTCCATGTCTAATGCATGATTTTCGTGTTCTAAGTTCATGCAAGTTTCTAATTATGTTAGCATATATATTTGAGCATTTATGAACAAAAACTTGAGTCCTAAGTTGAAACC
>CAMOHE010046113.1:0-21087 GCA_946598075.1 Artocarpus hirsutus
CCTTCCCGATTATTTTTATCTTACGTTCCATTATCTCACCATTGGAAAACTTACCATCCAAAGACAGTATACCATTCGGTTACACCTATGTATCGAAATGGTTGAGCGCTCTAGTTTTTCAATTACAGGATAATGCATATAAGAGGATATCACTACTCCTAAAGAGGAGCAATGGATTCCATATCTATGAATAATAGGTCTACATCATCAAGAGTCATGCCTCCAACGTACCAGCATACATACCACTATTAAGATGTGGGTGTCACCCTTTGGCACATCAAAAGACACAAGTCAAGACAACGGGCCCACTAGTCATCTCAGGATTAAGATGCAATACAAATGATTGTCTAAAGTGAATTGATTTGCCAAGACAGAATTATTAATCCAAATCAATTCACTTTATGTCCCGATCCAACACATCGTCACCTATGACAACGTGCCAATGTTTCTATTCACGGAGTCCACCTCCGATGGTCAAGACAAACCATCTCCCAATAAGGATATAGACAACATAACAATCTTTACATGAATAAAGCACCCAACTTTATTCTCTCGATTGTGGATCTTTTGATTGAGACCGTAACCTTAAAAATCGTGTCTTCCGTATAATCTGTCCATCATATGCCCAATTCTTAAAGGTTTAGACTAACAGTCTCAAACTATTGTTTGCTTATCATACATTCAACAAACATGAATGTAAAGAGGACAAGTTTTGGTATATAAATAATAAATGAATTCTTTATTGATAAAAATGTCTTCAAAAACTCATTACATTTTTACTCCTTAGGGCATACATGTCTAACACATATGCCTGATTCTTAAAGGTTTAGAATGATAGTTTTAGACTTTTGTTTGTCACAATGGAGAAATCCCCCTAATTTCAGTTAGAGGAATGATCAACCACAATTACAATTTCAACCACTACCATCTCCACCTCAAAATTCTCAAAATTCTCCACCATTTCCACAGCAACCTCAAAATTCGCAATTTCCACTAAATCCACAAAATTTTCAAAAGTCTCCACAAAATTTTCTACCTCCTAAAAATCTTCATTCATGAGTCAAAACTCTTGAAGATACTTTGCAATCATTCATGCAAGCTCAAATAGCATTCATTTAGAAACAGGAAGTTCACAACATTCGCACTTCATAAGACATCCATGAAATTAAAGAATCCATTTTTAAGCTCACTTCTTTACTTTACATTCAAGAAAAATGCAAGTGCCATGTCTTTAGTGTTCGATAGTCAATACATAACCTGAGAGTATCATCATGTTTCTTGACAAATAGAGCTAGTGCACCCCACAGCGACATATTATTCCAGATTTATCCTTTATTTGCAAGTTTTTGAAGTTGCTTCCTTAATTCCTTCATCTCTGCCAGTGCCATATGGTATGGAGCTACAAAAATCAGAGTAGTTCTACGGAGTAAATCGATACTAAATTTGATCTCTCGATGTGGTAGTAATCTGGGTACCTCGTTAGAGAAAATATCATAAAACTCGTCAACCACCAATATCACTGTGTTTTTATTTGCTACACTAGGCCTTGTTAGACGTGTATGCCCTAAGGAGTAAAAATGTAATATGTTTTGGAGACATTTCTATCAATGAAGAATTTATTTATTTATATACCAAATCTTGTCCTCTTTATGTTCATATTTGTTGAATGTATGATAAGTAAATAAAAGTTTGAGACTATCGATCTAAGTCATGATAAGTAAACAAAAGTTTGAGACTGTCCTCTTTATGCGGAAGACATGATTCTAAAAGTGATGGTCTAAATCATAAGATTTGTAATCGAGAAAAAAAAGTTGGGTGCTTTATGCATGCAAAGATTGTTATGTTGTCTATATCCCTAATAGGAGATTGTTTGTCTTGACCATTGGAGGTGGACTCCATGAATAAAAACACCGACATATTGTCATAGGTGACGATATGTTGGATCGGGACATAAAGTGAATTGATTCGGATTAGTAATTCTATCTTGGCAAATCAATTCACTTTAGACTATCATATGTATTGTATCTTTATCCTGAGATGAATAGTAGGCCTGTTGTCTTGACACATATCTTTTGATGTACCAAAGGGTGACATCAATATTTTATGTTGGTACATATGCCAAAACATTGGAGGTATGACTCTTGATAGCATAGACCTGTTATTCATAAATATGGAATCTATAGCTTCTTTTTAGGAGTAGATAATATCCTCTTATATGCATTATCCTGTAATTAGAAAACTAGAATGCTCAACCACTTGGATACATAGGTGTAACCGAATGGTATACTGTCTTTGGATGGTAAGTTTACCAATGGTGAGATAATATAACTTAAGATAAAAATAATTAGGAAGGTAAGACAACATTTATCGTTAAGCTGATTATGGATAATCCTATGATGATATGATACATTCTGATAAGTCGTGGAGACTTAGCTATACGGGCTTCGTAATTCTGTATAGTTTGAAAATGCAGCTCTAAGCTTTTAGTGCAGTAACATTAGAGTTGATAATTATGAAATATATATCTGAGATATCGGGTTTCATAATTATTAGGAGCTTGAACTATATAGATCCATCAGTTCTCCTTTGCTAGCTCATAATAAATCTTGTAATGAAACAACATTCTTTTTCAATAATTGGTGACGTATGTCATATTATTAGATTAGTTGAAAATTTAATAGGATTAGATAATTCATGCCTATTTATCGTTGATTAATTTTGTAAAAATTAATTCAAGATAAAGTTGTTGAATTATAGGGAATATTTATTTTTCTAGAGATTATCTAGATATGACTGTTTTAATCAGATAAGTTTTTATCGGATTATTTGAATTAAAACTATGGCTCTATCCCTAGAATCTTGGGTGGAAAATAAAAGATTTACAGAGATCATTTATTGTAAGTTTGGCAGGCCGATCTTTAAGTTTGGTCTGCTAATAGAGTAAGTTTGGCAGGTCAATCTACCAGTTTGGCCTATCGACCAAACGATTTTTGATCCTGTAATTTTGGATATCATTCTTTATCTGATATTGATTTCGATTGAATTTTCAAGGCCGTATCTGATAAGGACTAAGCTTGGGCCCAACCTCTATAAAAAGGGGAGTGAGACTCATTATTATTTAGATTAGTTGAGAAATCTAGATTGAGTACTTTACTAATGAAACTTTAAAACTCCCTAAAAAGCTGTTGTTCACAAACCACAAACTATAGCTTTAGGTATTTCTCCATTGGTTGGAAGGAGAGTTGCCTGGTAGAAGAGCTGTACGAGTGTGCCTACACACACACCAATTGTGGATAGAGAATAGTAAAGAAGATTAGTTGGTTGAGGTCCTTTTATAATGTCCTTTCCCTTCATCAATTGCGGGATCTTTTTGGCAAATAAGGTTAGTAGGATTAGGTTAATTTATGCATATAGCATGTCAAACTTGCGTTTTGAAAAATACTTTGGTATAAAAATTTTTAGAATTCTACTACGTACTATTTT
Organism: Artocarpus hirsutus; assembly: GCA_946598075.1. Lineage (NCBI taxonomy): Eukaryota > Viridiplantae > Streptophyta > Magnoliopsida > Rosales > Moraceae > Artocarpus > Artocarpus hirsutus. The sequence continues at coordinate 3,484 of CAMOHE010046113.1, forward strand.
TCCAACAAGTCCTTCCTCTAGCTTCAGAAGAAGCCTGTAACAAGCCAAGTTTCTTCGTCCTCCAAAACATGTGTTCATGAATCATTGACTCATCACTCGATCATCACCTCCTTGGTAGGTGATCATTATTCCTCTATCGGTTATCAAGGTCACTTTTCTAAGGTAATAGTCTACAAGGACTTTATACGTAGGTAGTCAATTTATTTCTAATATTACATCATAGGTACTCATAGGGATTACAATCAAATCACTTTTCAAAATATCTTCCCCAATCATTATTTTACAGGATTTATACACACTATTTACATACTTTCGTCCCAAGGGTGAGGTAATTATCTGGGGTTCATGAAATTCTTCTATTTTTAATCCTAAGGTATTTATAAATAAATTCAAAATGATAGAATGTGTGGCACTAGCATCCAATATGACATAAGCTAACGATTAAGAAACTAGAATCATACTGTCAACTACCGTATTGCTGGCCTAAGCGTCAGAGCTCCCTATTGTCATTGTCTGGACTTGAGCTGAAGCTTCTCCTTTCCTTTATTAGCATTGTTAGGTCCAGGGTTTGTTGGTCAATGATACTATGGTGGAGGAGACTACACACTAGCTAGACTATGTATTCTATGCTATGGAACGTACCTTTAGAAACTTGATGGCTGATAACCTTGTGCTGGATAGTACATCTACTAAGGGGTGAACTGGTGAAACTATGGTTGAGGAACTTGCTGAGGCCGAGCAAAGGACTAGGCTTGGAACTGACAAGTTGCACCCTCTCTGGTTTGGGATCCTTACTGAGAATTCCTTATCGGACAATTCTCTTTATATGTCATGGTTGCTGGTAGAAGTGATAGTGGAAGTTATAAGGATTGCTTTGTCTGCTACCTGAAGAGCTGTTATTCCCACTATTGGCATTGCCGTGCTGATTTTTCACTTAAGCCTCATGGTTGTTGTTGCTTCTCTTGTTGTCCCTTTGGGGACCATCTGAGGTCCTTGCTCTATTCTCAAAGTAAATAGCATTGTCGCTTTCCACTGACAAAGCTAACGATACCAACTCACCATAATCCTAGATTTGCAAAGCAACCAGTTGTCATTAGATAGATCCTTTAAGTCCCTCCAAAAACTTGATGCATTTTTCTTGCTTAGAAGCTATGGCCGATGGAGCAAATCTATCTACTTTAGTGAACTTTGCCTCGTATTCTCAGATTGTCATGTCGCCTATTTCCAATCGATAGAATTCAACAATCTTTTATTCTCTATACCCTTGTGGAAAATAACGCTCGTAGAACAATTTTTCAAATCTATCCCAATTGATGTTTCTATTATTTTCCATACATTTGCTTGCTTCCACTTAGTGTGTGCACTTTCTTTTAGCTTGTAAGCTGTGAACTTGACTTGGTATATCGCTAGTATTCCAAGTGTATCTAGATGCTTTACCCTTGAATCGTACCAATATTCAGCCACCTGTTAGTCTCCTATTTCGTCAAAGGTCAGGATAGTCGCATGTCAAAACTCCTTGAAATAATCGTGCCTACGACTCGCCTTAGCATTCTCATGCTATACCCTTGCTGCCATATACTGAAAAACAACAAACATAGCACCCATCATGCCCTCGTTGTTTATGGGATTTGCATCAGCGGCAGCTGAACAATGGCTAGGTGACATTCTCTCAATTCTGAAAATAAAATTGGACTGTCAATGGTTTTTTATTGTTGTATTTATGTGTGAAACTCTGATATCAAAATTTGTCATGAACTCAAATTTGGGTAGTGACGTGGCGGTTTAATTAAATTAATTAAACAAATTTTAACTAAACTCGTCAATAAATTATTTGGTAATTTAGGAAAAAATTCTTTGGTTTATTTATAAAAATATTTTAAATTTAAAACCTTTTAAAATCATTTACCACTTATTAAGACCTAATAAATGGTTTCATGAATTACCACTAAATTAAATTAAGATATAAAATCAATGCGAGAGAGTCGGGCAGCACGGGGCCCACATTGTGCACCCACATAACACCGACATAAATAAAATACAAACCATAGCCCAAATAAATATATTCGACTATTACATGCCTTAATTAAATGAACAGATAAAATAAATGAAAGCTTGTTTGGTCATGTGTGCAATTAGCAATGTCCTAGTCAGCGTATGTTGCGAACCACCTAGAGGGAGGAAAAGTTTTAAAACAATAAAACTATGAGCGAAAGGCTTAGTACGACTTAGATTTTGAAAACATTAATTTAAATAAACAAAATTTTCATTAATGTAAAAACCATAAAAGATAATAATTAAATTTAGATAATTCCAAGCATACCATTCCAGTTCAACAAATAATAGAAATCAAATTTACCAATGTATTCTATGCAAAGCCATATGAATCATCATAGTAGTAGCCCAACTAGGTTTTAGGACCTACCCCCAAGGTCACTCTCTACACGACCTAATCCTGTACATGGCATCATGCACTGATGTCTCATGATGAATAGAGTTCTTGACTCATTCGGTGCTATATATATATATAACTTGTATCATTACTTATGTCTCATCTCGTATTACTAAGTTTTTCTTATATGCATTCATTATTTAGTTCATTATGATCATTTCATTATTCAACAATTTTTGAGAATAATTAGATAAATTTATCATAATCATTCCTTAAAAACATTTTTAGGAAAATAAGTTATGGCCAAAAACTCTTTTAAAATCATGGCTAATAATAAAGAGGGTCTAGAGTCCTACCTTGTTATCCAGCATTGACAACGCGTGTACTATAGTCCCGGTCTGCTACACGTTAGCTCCTTAGAACCACAAACAACCTTATATATGAACTAAATCTATTAATATCTAATTTAGAGTATCCTACATCTGTATGCCATTTCATGGTGTCTTAGTGTGCCTTTGAAGTCCAAATAATCATGTCACAAGGTCAAAATCCCTTTCTGTCATTGAACAATGAAAACTAGTGAAAAACAACCACTTTTTTATGTAGCTCATTTGGCCTGCCAAACTACCTATGTTCAACCTATCGACATCTGAGTCCAGCCTGCCAAATTGTTTGAAGTTGGCCTATCAAAGTATGAGTTTGGCTTGCTGATCTGATTAAAGCTGGCCTGCTGAAGCATGAGTTCGGCCTACTGATCTGTTGAAATTTAAAAAAATTCCAAATTCTGAGTCTCGGCCAATCTGAGCTCAAAAGCTCATTTTTAACCTGTTTTACAGTTCTCAGAGCATGGGTAACATTCAAAAATGTTAGAATAATATCCTAAAACACCTTTAAACTCTTTTCCAAAAATTTTCATGAAAATTTGCAATTTATTCCAAAAATTGAGAAAAAATGTAAAAACTTTTTTAATCTTATTTTTGTTAAAATTAAACTTGGATTTGTGTTAGAATTCATCATATAATCTTAAATTAAATGTTGTTTAAGCTTGCTTATACTTCAATCATCACATGCAGGGAAGGCTTGAGTTGTAGAGAGAAAGAGAGAAAAAGAGACGGGAAGGAGAGGATGAAAATGAGAGCGAGGGTGAGTGGGAAATGAGATGGGTTTTTATCTGGGTTGTTGGGAAAGTGTGAGGGGAGTGTTGGAAGCATATGAGGAAGAGTGGGGATGTATGAGGGAATCTCTGATGGGCCCTAAACTAGCGAGAGTTTTTGAGATCATTACTATGTACAGTACACTGTTTCTATAGATGGCCTCATGTGATGGTTGTTGGAAAAGCATAAAGGAAAAGAAAGAAAAAGGATTGGGACATATATGGAAATTGGCAGTTTGTCTGCTACGGAAATTATTCTTATTTATTGGAAATACAAAATAAAATGAAAAGTTGTTACCAAGATTGGTTTAAAATAAGTTAATTCTAAGCCTTATTTTGTAATACCCGTCGATTTTCATGTAACGGATTGTGTCAATTAATGACGATTTTAAGTAATTTTCTTATTTTATATGTTATGATATATGATATAATGTACTAATCATTTTATTCTAAGTGTTATGACAGGTGATGATCTCGTAGAATCGATATGATCAAGGTATTCATGCTATTAATGTTGTATGTTTAATTATAATTTTTGGTGATAATTAATGCTTTGATGAATTCCAGTATGTTAAGTCAGATCAGTAGGCCAGACCATTTAGTTCAACAAGCTAAAATGACCCTTACTAAACGACAGGCTGATGAATATAATTGGTAGGCCAGACCTTAAACCTTTAGTAGGCCGAATTGAGTGATCGGCAGGCCAAAGATTGCTGACGAACAATCAGCAGAAATTATCCAAATTTATGACGATGATTGATTGATTGATTGGCACATTTTTGGCTTAATTTCCTCATTTTGGTAAATAAAGCATTTGACTTTTGATTGATTAGGATTAATTGATATGGTTTCCTTTTTTAAAATTTTGAAATATGGTAAGTGGACCTAAATCATTGATTTTTCCTTAATTTCCTCCTTTCCCACTTGATTTTGGCCCTAATTTCAATCAGAAAATTTCCAATCAGAAAATTTCCAATAATAATAGAAAGAAAAGCATCCTCTTGTACATTACACTTATTTTCCTTCACAATAATTTTTTCTCTCTCCCTCACGTTTTCCCTCTCTCATCCTCTCTCTCTCTCTTCATCACGTGTTTCTTCTTCTTCTTCTCCCTCTTGAAATTCCCTGTTATTATTTGAGTAAAATATTGAAATTTTTTGGGCGAATTCAAAAGAAGATTGAAGAAAATCGTTTTGAGGTAAGGGTTCATTTTTTTCAGTATTTCTTCTCCTTAATCTGACTACTATATCTCAGTCTAGGAAGTTTTGTTTGCTCTAAAATTTTAATATGTTATTCATGTATGTGTTATGTAATGTTCCTCAAAATTTCACATTCACTAGACTTTTCTATGTTAAGTTATGAATTTTCTTCTTTCTATCACTCACAGTAAATTATTGATGTTTGGTTGTGTTGTGCAAAAATATGGGTGTTGTTCTTAATACACATGAAAGTTATTTTCCACAAAATTGGGTGAATATGTTCATGTATATGTTAATTAATGGACTGGATAGTATGGTGATGATTTGATGAAAATTCTACGTGTTATTGAATTTTTATTACGACTAAGTTTTTAAGACTGTTTTATCAAAGATTGCTGAACTTCTATTGTGTGATTTTTTTTTGTATGATTTAATGAATTTATTTGGTGATGAAATATGTTTTTGTTTCTATAATTATATGTTAATAAGTTGCTATTAAAATTTTGGAGGCTAAATAATTTTATTTCAATTGTTTGAAAATATTTATCAAAGAATACTACCTGCCTAATATGTTCAAAGCTATTTTGTTCATGTTTTTCCAATGCATATTTTGGGATGTGTTGAATTTATTTAAAGGTGATTTTTTTGGCTATGTTGTAATTTTAAATGTCTATTATATGTAGAGTTTTTATGATATTATTTTAGTATATAGATTATTCAATATAGGAATGTAAGTAAGAATTGTGCACTATTTTTGTTTTTCTAATGGCTGTCAGATTTTATGAGTAGGTTTTATGATTTGTTTGAGACATTAAATGGAATTTTTATGACTAATGAAAAATCATGGTGATAAGTTTATATGTTATCTTTGTTTCCGCAAAATTTGGTGCCCTTATTGTGTGTTAATGTAAAGTTATTGAATTTTGAATTCATGGAGGTCAGTAATTATTTGTGATGATAGTTTTATTTTAATGAATTATGGTTAATGAAATATAGTATATTTATGTTTTTAAGAAATGAATATGTTATGGAATTTGAGAAATGTTATGTGGTGTTGAATGATTTCATGGACTCATGAAAATTAATATTAATTTTATGTATCTTTAAATGAATGTATGGCATGAACACCCTAAGAAAAGAGCACATCGAGACCGCGACGACGTCACCTCCAATTACGGTTAAGTAAGCTAAAAAGGTAAGTACATTCTCATCTGCAACATGATGAGTTTATAAAAAGTTTGAAATCTATGTTCATGATGGTTTTATGATGTTTTCTCATGATGATTATACATGAAGTATTATTATGGAAGTTTTCAAGGTATAAAAGTTTATGCATGTTTTGATGATAATGTTTTTTAAAGTATGAAAGTATAAATATGTATATATGTATCATCTAAATAACTGTTGCACACCCAATGATATGTTATGTTACGATATGATAAGTTATGATGTCATGTTTGGTTTGGGATTAGTTACCCCTCTCCTCTCATGACAGGCCACCTATGATGATGATGTTTATGGTGCAAAACTTGGGCCCTTAAGATAAAATGAACAAAGTTTTAATATGGACAATATAATGAAAGATACGTCCTATGAAAATATGCCTAATGCAATATTACGATGATGATGATGATGATGTTCATAAAATGTTTTAAGTTGTGAGATATAAATGTACTTACTAAGCATTAGCTTATTCAGTTTTACATCATGTTGCAGACAAGAGTAAGAAGGGTACGGATTAGGTGAAGGGCATGAAAAGGCATGTGAGCTAAGGACGATGAATTGTAAATGAAAGACGCCAAGGAAAAAAAGTTTTAAAACTTTAGAACAATGTTTATTTTTTATGTTTTTATTTCTGAGTATGTCTATTGTTTCCGCACCTTGAAGTTTTGGAACTTCTTTAAAAATTAATTTTCTGGTCTTTAAGAGTTTGGCCTGCCGACCATTTTTGGTCGGACTGTCGATGAAAGGATCGGTTTGTCGATTACTCTGTACCAGCTTGTCGATCTAGCAAATTTTAAAACCCTATTTTGCAAAGCCTCGGGCGGCTTGTCGATGGATGTGCATCGGACTGTAGGACAAGTTCGACTTGCCGAAGCGTGAAGTTCAGCCTACCAAACTGTGTAAGCAAATTTTAAATGTTTTGATATTTTATGGAATCAATGTTTGGTAAGAAAAACTATTTAAAGGATGTTTATAATCAAGTAATTCATTATATATATATATAAATGTATGCATGGATCTTGGGTTATGTTTCAAATTATGTTATCAAACTATGTTTTCTTCTATTAGATTATCTTAAATAACAGTATAAAAGAATAAATGTAACGACATCTGTGACATCCGTAAAGGGGGCACCACATATTTAAGGCATTTCTAACAAATTTTAAAATTTACGGTAACCAACAAAAATAATTAAGTTAAAATTACTTTGGAAAATATTAAAAATGATTAAGTTAAGCTTAATTCACATTTAAGCACATTAATTCACCAATTTGCGCACTAATTGTGTTTACTTTTTTCTTTGGGCATTACACTTGGGAGGGTAAAAAGAGGACTAAGATCATGAATTGGATATGGAGTCTATTTGGTGATTCCTACTTTTATTATTTATGCTTTAAAGGGAATGGAAAATAGTAGGAAAAGAAGAAGATGGCAGAAGTGAACATTTTTATTGACATCTTTGTTTAAGCTGAGCTAGACATGCATAACGTGTTTGCTCAGGTCCAAAAATACTTGCATTTTATTGGCTCAAAATTTGGGAGCCAAATTAAAGCGTAGTAACTTGTGGTGTTTTTGAGATTTTAGAGAAGAGATTTTGTTCAAAATTGAGACATAAAACAAATATTAAATTTGTTATTTTTTCAGATAAGAATGGAATTAAATCTAAGCTTAATCTTGATGTAGCCACATCCTCCGTATTAATTAGCAAGGACAGTTAATGAGGGGATTTTGTATTTTTTGTTGTACATAAAAAGAGAGATATTGGGTGATGTAGCATTTTGAAGGGATAAGATCATATCTAATTGATAAGAACTTATTAAGTTTGTCTTCAAATGCTAGCAATGTTAAATGCTACATATGGCATCAATTGTGAAATGCTACAAATGGCATGAGAAATCTTCAAAGAATGTGCTAAAATCCATATGAATATTAGTAGTCTTAAATAAAAGGCAGAGATGTGAAACCAAATGCCCAATATAATACCAACTCTGTATTGCTTCCAATCTCTAATGTTGGTTTGATTGAACGTGAGCATTAAATTCAACTTTAGAGAGTACTGTTTAAGAACTAAGTTGGAACATAAACACTAAAACATATGCAAGCTTTGCGTTATAGCTTATGAGGGCTTCATATTGTAGTAGTTGAAACTTTGGTGTTAAAATAAAAAGTCCTTTGAGACCTATTTTATAAAATTAGTTTATCCAAATTAAACTGTAGTGGAACTTTTATTGAAAAACCAAGAGATTTGAGTAATCCTCCTATCAAAATTTCATTATACCATCAATTAGTTAAATTACATTCCATTGTTGTTTATTTTCTTGTTTTGTTAGCCATTACAATATAATTATAAATCTCATTATATTTTTCTTTTTTCTTAATAAACCTGTTTTTTAAGTGAAACCTACAAATATTATTAATCGTTGAACATATCGTTGCATACATGGCAACTAATAAAAGATGAAAAAAACAATTAAGCCATAAAACATCAACAGAAACTAATAAGGCATGGTTACCCAAAATTTAGGATACATAATTTCTTTCACAGTAAGTCACTACTAGAAATTTGAAATTATACAACCCTCATTTAATCACTTTTTCTAAAAACCATTGTGGGAAGGAATAAAAAAACACAGGGAGTTCGCCTGAGAAGACAAAAGTTGTCGTGGTAGGAGGGGATGTTTTTCACGATGGTTTTTCTGGAAGATGAAATCTTTCCACGATTGGTTTTTCGTGCATTAACTTCTTTATTCCAACTTGATAATCAGACACGAAACAAAAACTCAACTCTCAAAAACACATCCAAAACCTCCCAAAATTGCATTCATCGTCCCTCTACGGCTCCATGCACCTTAATATTCTTCCTGATTGTAAGTGTTTTATTAAGTATATTTATAAATAGGTTATGATTTTGTTGATTAGTTTTTTGGCTTTTGAATTTATAATCATGATCAATTTTTGTGATATGTTGGGTATGATTAATTTATGGATCAATTAATGTTATTGCTCAATGTTTATTGTTTTGGAGATATAATTAGTTATTTGTATATGTGTATGATTAATTTGTTTTATAAATATGATTTATTATTTGAATATGATGGTTATGTGTAATTTGTGGATATATGAGTATGATTAGCTATATTGAAATTGATGGGTATGAATAATTTGTGAAATTTATGGATTTATGGTATGATTTATATATGGTAGGCTAATTAATTTGTGAAATTATTTTAATTGAATTGCATTACATAGTTTTTGATTTAGGACATGCAAAATAGATAGGAAATGGATGTGGGATTTTTGACTATCTAGAGAATATGTGAATAGTGTGGAAGAGTTCGTAGATTTTGCTAAAACTCATGCCCATAGTGATAAAATTCGGTGTCCTTATGTTTAATATGAAAACCATAGATCTCACTCAATTCCAAATTGTTAAAGGACATTTATTTCAAAATGGGATTAGAAGTCGTTACCAAATGTGGCATTTTCATAGCGAGTCTATGTTCAATCAAACTTTAGTAAGTAAAGAAAAGAAAGCTATTCTAGAAGGTAATATGGATGATCATGACAATATGGTTGTCATGGTCAATGACTTGGAAGAACAATTTTTATATTGTTTGGACTTATTTGAGCCAATGATGAATGATGCCGAGACACCCATGTATGACAGGTGTACCAATTTTACCATAGTTAGATTATGGAATTTGAAAGCATCAGGTAGGTAGTCAAATTCTAGATTCATAAATCTTTGGAATTTCTAGGAAGGCTTCTGTCGGAGGGTAATAAATTACTAACTAGTATGAATGAGGCTAAGAAGACTTTGGACACTTTGGGAATGAAGTATGAGAAAATTCATGCTTGTGAAAATGATTGTGTTCTTCATAGGAATGAGTATGAGGACAAGAATTATTGCCCGGTTTGTAAAGAGTCAAGGTGGATGAAAGGAAAGTAACCAAAAGATGGTAAGGATGGAGTGTCGACAAAGGTGTTGTGGTACATTCTACCGATACCATGTTTGAGGCGTTTCTTTGGAAACGCAAAGCATGCCAAGAATTTGACATGGGATCATGACAACAATGGCATGATTAGACATCCAATGGATTCACCACAATAGCAGGAAGCCAATCATCTCGAGTTTAGTATGGATCCAATAAATATACATTTTGCTCTATCGACAAATAGAATGAACCCATATGGTAACACGAGTTGTAGGCATAGTACTTCACCCGTAACACTTGTCAACTACATTCTCTCTCTAAAAATATTCATGAAGCGGAAGTTCCTAATGTTGTCTTTATCAATTTTGGGTCCTCACAATCAGGGAATGACATTGATGTGTACTTGGCACCATTAATCAATGACCTTATGAACTTATGGCAAGATGAATTGAATTTAGAGATGCTTACCTAGAAGAGACGTTCACACTCTGTGCAATGTTGATATAGACAATTAACGACTTCCATACAAATGGCAATTTATTTAGTTATTCAGTGAAGAGTTCTATTGCTTGTCCAATTTCTATAAAGGAAACGTCTCACAAACGGTTAAAGAATGGTAAGAAAATTGTTTTTCTTAGTCATAGAAGATGGTTGCCAAGAGATCATCGTTATCGTAAACAAAAGAAAGCCTTTGATGGCAACATCGAAGAAAGAGACCCTCCTTATCCTTTGACAGGTAAACAAATATTTGAAATAGTAAAAGATATAAAAGTGGTACTCAGGAAGTGAAAGTGAGGTAAGGACGAGCCATCGATAGATGGACCATGAAAAAAGAGATCAATCTTTTTCAAACTTCCATATTGGAAGGCACTTTTTGTTCGTCATTGCTTGGATGTTATGCATATTAAGAAAAGCATTTGTGAATCAATAATTGGTACCTTGCTTGACATTCCAGGCAAGACTAAGGATGATGAAAAAGCACGGTTGGATCTCATGGAAATAAAGATTAGGCCTAATTGGTTTCTTAGGAAAAAAGGGAACTGCATTTACTTAACCCTGGCGATGCACACGTTATCAAGAGTTGAAAAGAGAAAGCTTTGTGAATAGCTTGCTTCGTTAAAAGTGTTGGACGACTATTCTACGAACTTTAAAAAGTTGGCATAGGTGAAAGATTTGAAACTTTATTAGCATGAAAACACAAGATTGTCATGTGTTGATGCAACAATTACTACCACTTGCGTTGCGGGGAATTCTAACAAAGGATGTGAGATTTGCAATTATCAAGTTGTACTCATTCTTTAATTTAATATTCTCCAAGGTAATTGATCCACTTATGCTAGATTCACTACAATTGGAATTGGTACAAACCTTGTGCATGCTTGAGAAGCATTTTCCCTAGTATTTTTTCACATTATGATTCATCTAATGATGCACCTAGTACATGAAGTTAAGTTATGTAGACCAGTATATTTTAGTTGGCTGTACCAATTTGAAAGGTATATGAAGGTTTGGAAAGGCTATGTGAAGACCTGAAATAGACGGAAGGATGTATCGTAGAAAGTTACAATTGGAATTGGTGCAAACCTTGTGCATGCTTAAGAAGTATTTTCCACTGGTATTTTTTCACACCAAGATTTATCTAATGATGTAATCATTACATGACGTTAAGTTATGTGAACTAGTATATTTTAGATGGCTGTACCAATTTGAAAGGTATATGAAGGTTTTGAAAGGCTATTTGATGAACCGAAATAGGTAGATGGATGTATCGTAGAAAGTTACATAGCTGAGGAATAGTTGAATTTAGCTCCGAGTACTTGTCTAATGCAGAAGCAATTAGGATGCCAAAGAAAATAAACATTGAGACTAGGAGACTATCTATTGGCAATCCTTCCTCGGTAAATCAAGGGGAGTGGGAGCAAGCTTGCCTTCATGTCTTGCACAATGCTAATAAAGTGGAGCCTTTCATTGAGGTGCACATGAAGGAATTAAAAAAGACGAACCCAAAAAGAGCAAGAAATGAGAAACGGTTGCAAGATGAACACAACTAGACCTTTCAGGTGTGGATTAGAGCACACATTTATGCCAAGTGCTCCACATCACAAGATAGAAGCATGTCACAAGACTAAAAGAACTTAGCTAAAGGAACGTCGTCTATAGTTACAAGTTATACAGCATATTCCATAAGTGTACACTTTCTACACTCATGAAAGAGATGGGAAGCATCTTATCCAAAATAGTAGTATGACTCTCTATGCCAAGGCTATGCATATTGCCTCTACCAAGGACAAGAATCCGGCACATGGGACCATGAACTACTTTGGTTTAATTGAAGATATTTAGGAACTTGATTATTGAGAATTGCGTATAACACTTTTTTAGTGTAAGTAGGCCAACATTGACTATGTTAGGACTGATAATGACAACATTACGGTGGCTGACTTTAGAAGATTGGAATACAAAAATGATCCATTCATTATGGCATCACATGCTACCCAACTTTTTTTGTATGACAAATCCCAAAGATTTGAAATTATTCCTAGTCATCCCAATGAAGCTAAGAGTAGTTATTGACGGTGAAGAAATCCCCTCATTCATAAGGGGATTGCCACCGGTTAAAGAGATCTATGATTTTGACGATGATGTTTCCCACTTGCTTCGTGAAGACGTAGAATGGATATGTATTGAGTAACCAAAGAGAAAAAGAGAAAAAAATGATCATTTATAAAAAAATTTATGTCAATGTATTTTTCAGTTTGTTTTTTCTTCTTTTTTAAGGTAAGGAATATATCTATATATAGTTATTTTTGTGAAAAAAATAGCAAAAAATAGAAAATTGGAGCCATTGGATGTATAAGACATAGGGTAGCAACCTTGGGTAGAGGAGAAAAAGTTTTGACGAATTGGTGTTTTTGACCAATTTTTCACAACAAGTTTTTAGCAAATCGTCAAGTAATAAAAAGCTACCATGATGTTTTTTTATAAAAAACCCTCGTGAAAGTTTGGCATTCCACTATAGTTTTTTTCTAAAAAATCCATCATGGTAGCTTTTTATTACACAATGGTTTTTCTAAAAAACCATCATGTAATTTGATGGCTAAATGGTGTAGTTTTAGCCCCTACTCCAAACCGTGCCCTCGACATAAGTCTTATATTTTGAAATTTCACTTCTCTTTCACTTGCCCCTAGACTCTAACCTCTCTTGCACTCTATTGCCCTCGACACCATCCCTTCCATCACCCTCGATTGATCTCTAAGCTACACCATCACTATCGCTACCGTCGACTTAAACCCACGCCGTCACTGTCACCATTTCTCACTATAGCCACTTCTCACCATCGCAACATCTCGCTATTGCTGTCATTCTGTAAGTCCCATTTTCTTTTGTTTTTTGTTTTTTTTGAACCATCAATGGCATGGTGAGGATATAATTAGTTGGATGAAAAAGCATTCTTTGCAACTTACGAGTCTATGATGTTAAAGAGATTGATGTAAAGAAGCTTGCTGGCTACTTTTTTTTTTGTTTTTTATTTTTTATCTAAATTATTATTTTTTATTATTGTTTTTGGGTTTAATCATTTAAACTACTGAGCACTAAATGCATTTTAAAGGATAAAAACTTAATGATGCTTATGCCTTTAGGGACCTAAAAAAATAGTCGATTTTACCAATTCTTTTTTTTGTGTTTGGTATAATCAAAGAAGTAGAAGCTTCACAAACTCCAAAAGTCCAATTGTCACCTCATCATCAAGAGCCTGAATAATATTAAGAATGTAGGCTCCTTGTTAGCTATAGAATTAATGGCGGGTGTATACTTGTTGTGCTTGAGAAGGCGTGGATAGAGAGTCTTTTAACTGATACAGTATAGAAGACCTATAGGGGATGAAAACGTGCATGCTAACATCGTTACTACTTGAGTTAGAAAGGTTGAATTGCCTGTCTAGACAATTAAAGCAACAACTATGGGTGAATCTGTCAGAAGCTTCGTTACATTGAAAAAAAAGGTTAATTGAAGTCATTGCAATGACAAAGACAAGTCAAGCGCATAGCCATATTCCTCAACATATTAAGGGAAAGAAACGCCAAAAAAAGAAAAGTAATAGAAAAGCAAGAGAGTCATAACCTGAGGTAGAATAAGAATGAGTAGTTAGGAAACAACACATTGTGAATGAGCCTCTACTTATATTTAACTTTTCTTTAGTACCTTAAGAATCTATGCAGTTGGCTTTGTACACACATTCTTTCATATGCGATGGGTTGATGGCTTAGTGCATGATATTGAAAATAATCACTGGTAATGAAATGCCTAACTATGTGGTGTATGAAAACATTTACTATCTCATCACCTTTGATAAAAAAGGGGCAAACTGTCTAATATTATACCTCAAGTAATAACTCCATTCTTAATTGTTACTTTTTTAAATCTAAGTAAAGTTGTAAGGTGCATTCAAATAAGCAAGTGCATTGTTTTCATTGTGTTTTTTGTTGGAATATTGTAACATCAAGGCAAGGCGCACAATTTTAGCTTCATATCTCCGACCCTTGTTTCAAGTATTGAAAGAGACCTATTGAGTGATGTTAAAGAGCGCGTCATGTCACTCCCCCACCCAGGCACAGAGGGGGAAATTATTCTTTGTTCCATACAAAGTTGGAGGACATTAGATGTTGACACTTGTTTTACCATGGGAGGACTAAATATTTTGGTTTAATCACCTCAGACACCCACCATGTGATGATTTTGTATCTCTCACAAGATTGTAAGTATCAATTTTTCTTATAAAATTAACTATGCTAAGTTTTACAGAATTGTATCTGTTAATTTATGTTAATCATGACAGATTATTAGGGTGTTTAATGATTGGAAACTTTAAGGAGGAAGTTGTGTAATAAGGCAAGTGAACGGAACATTCCAACCGTAAATGTCCAAGACAATAGGGAAATGTAGAATGTGGTTTTTTTATTTTACGTTACATGCAAGATATAATTAATAATGACATATGAAATCCTATCAAATATGGAATTTTATATACATACAGATTTAAATAGAGTTAGAGTTCAGTGAGTACAATTATAAATAGGTATGTTATATAAAGCTAGAATAGTAGATAAATGAATGCTTATAAAAGTTTGGTAAACTTTTGCATGATTCGTGCTTTAGTTTGAGGCTGAAAAGTGATAATTAATTAGACCATGATTAAATGTCATGAGATTGTCATAGGATAGAGATATCTATGAGACTTGTGTAACGTTGCGAATTTCTTGTTCCTAGTAAATCTTGTTAAGTTTAGAATTTTCACAATGATGTAGGAAATTAGTTAACTAAGATAAATTGTCAATGTTTAAGAAAGATTAGTGATTACCTAAGAGAAATTCGTTGATGGCATAAGAGTAAACATCAATTGATTAAATTAGATAAATTACATAGGATTACTCCAATGAATCGAAAACCCTAGATGTCTTAGCATATTGAATTTTCATTTTTTAAAATTGTAGTCTTGTTCATTGTAATTTAGTTTGTCTTTCTTTTGTCATTCCATTATTCAATTGTTCAAATTAAATTGGAGTTAGATTAATTTAGTGCTTAGCAACAAGTAGTCTTCAAGGGAACGATCTCTACTCTCTCACTTTATTACTTGTTGACAATACATGCACTTATGTTTAGAAAAATCACAACTTCCACCGTCGACATCGACTTTTTCTAGTGCCATCTGTTGGAATGCCACAGCCATCTGGCAACAGTATTGGGGGTGGCGGCCATCAGGCCGTCTGGCTTCTCCTAGGGGTCTTTGACACCTAGGGTTTGTAGTGTTTCTCGACTTCGATCCAGAACTGCATAAGTTATATGTAGGCCTAATTGGGCCCGCGATTAGAAAGAAAAAAGAGCTGTAGGTTAAGCTTGTAACAAACCAAAAAAAATTTAAGGGATGACAAGAACCTAGGCCTATGACACAAAGTGATAGAGGGTGGGCTGGTTTAGGATTCAAGTTGGGTTCACTAGACCTGATGTAGCCCCAACCCAGTCAATGGTTGACTAGTCAAAAGTTGACCGGTTAACTTTGACTGGTTAACTTTGACCAAAATTTTTATTTTTATTTTTATTTTATTTTTTTACCATTTTTTGTGTAATTTTAAATTCAAATATTAGTATTTTTATACATATTTTGAGATGAATTAATTTGAAGCAACATGTAATCAAAGTTACCTTTCATGTGGAAATTAATTTGTTTTTGGGATTAACCAGTTTTATTTATGTAGCTTATGTGAATATTGACCAGCCCAAATGAAGGCCAATATTTGACAGAATTGCATGTATACCCGTGGTAATAAACATGTGATGATTATTCGATTTTTACACGTGACCAATAAATTGGCCCAAGGAAGATTTATTGTTCGACATGTTCTTATCTTTAGCATTTGACTACTACACTAAGATATCACTTACAAGTTAATATTTCTATCCAAAGACTTGGTATCTTGAGATGGGGTTATCTTTATTTGGACTTATTGTTATTTTGGATTCTTACTTGAGCTTTTTTTTTTTGTTTGTTATATTGTTCTCTAAATCTGCTACTAGTTCTGGTTCAAACTACTACCAACATCAGTTCCATTCCTATGCTGAATTACACTAATTTCAAATCATGGCAAGAAAACCTTTTCATATTTCTCAGAATCATGGATCTCGATCTTGCGTTAAGGGTTTTTTCTCTTGAACCACTTATACATAAAAGTTCCTTTAATGACAAGAAGGACATGGAAAGATGGCAGAAGCCAAATGACATGTGTAAGATGATCCTAAAAGTGGCCATTCCAGAAGAATTCAGGGGCACTATATCAAAAACGATAACGACAGCCAAAGAGTTTCTTGAAGACATTGAGAAAAGATTTTCCAAAAATGAAAAGGATGAAACAAGTAGACTTTTGGCAAGTCTAACCTCAATGAGATACAAAGGCAAAGGGAACATTAGGGAGTACATGATAAAGATGTCTCATCATGCTTCAAATCTAAGAGCACTTAAGCTTGACCTCTATAAAGACTTGCTTGTGTATTTGGTTCTCATATCTCTTCCCATACAATTCAATCAGTTCAAGGTGAGCTACAACTACCAAAAGCAGACTTAGACTTTTAATGAACTCATCTCACATTGTATGCAAGAAGAGGAAAGGCTAAAGCAGGAAAAGACAAAAAGTTCTTATTTGACTAATAATTCCAAGGACAAAGAGAAGAAGAGAAAGAAGGATAAGAAAACTGCAGTTACAACACCTCAAATGAAACAACAAAAGAGACTGCATGTTCTGAAAAGTACTGGTTTTTTCTTCTATGGTTCTAAAGGGCATATGAAGAAGCATTGCAACAACTATCATGCCTGGTGTGCTAAGAAAGGTATGCTTCTTAATTTGGTTTATTCTGAGATTAATTTAACTTTGGTATCTAGACACAAGTGATGGATAGATTCTAATGCAACAACTCACATCAGTGTGTTGCTTAAGATGCCTAGAGCCAAATGATAGTAAAACATAAATCTTTGTGGCCAATGGCAAGAAGGTCAAAGTTGAAGCAATAGGGACATTTAGATTATTGTAAAATACTAGATTTTATTTAGATCTCAACGAGACATTTATTATACCGTCTTTTAGATAGAATTTAATTACTATTTTTGTTTTGGACAAATCAGGTTATTCTTATTTATTTGGGAATGCAAATTT